>JBAKBP010009825.1:0-81440 GCA_037953745.1 Lithodes maja | reverse complement strand
ATATGGTCGTGAGAGGGTTAATTAAATAAGTGTAATCATAAGTCTATGGTTTTACCCAGATTCATCAGACACTAAATAATGGAGAGACTAATTATAAAACTAATGGACTTTTAACCCGGAATGACGAAGCTCCTCAATTGAGTCTGTAGTGAGATTTTTTTTTTTTTTTCACATTGGAAACAAAAGTCTCACTACAGACTCAATTGAGGACCTTTGCCATTCTTGGGTTAATATGCTGAAATCTTTTACCCTAGACTTATATGACAGTTACAAAATTGTATTTTTGTCTCCTATTTAACCCGTTGAGCCCCGGCTAGTTATAATATTTTGTTCACCCCAGTCCCAAGCCATTTTCACTGTTTTTTTTTTTTTTTTTTTTTGCTAAAATGGAAGACAAGGATGAGAAATGAAAAAAAAAAAAAAAATCACCTCGGACATTTGGGGGGGGGGGGGGGGGAAGCCTCAAAAAAATTTGTTGAGCCAAAATGGAAGAGAATGGTGAGAAATGAAGACAAAAATAAAAAAAAACTCATTTGGGGGGGTTCAATAGTTCGTCACCCCTGCATGACCACCCGCCCGGGAGCACTAGGGTAAAAACTGAGTATGGCATTGTACGGCATACATCCTAAGGAGTGTCTCACATAAATCTCAAGCCTCTAGCTCCCATACGACCGGAGTAATGAAGGTTCAAAGTGGCGGTGAACTAAGGGTGTAAACTATCCCCACTAAGCCCACCACCACCAGCCGCGCGGCTGTCTCGGCCCGCTCACACCTACTGGCCCGGCTCCCACACACACTACGGTACCTCCCCCTCCTATTCTCCCGCCATTTCCTACCTTACGAGCCACGTAAGTGTTTTTTATATGTCGGACGCACGTGATGCGTCGCTGGGAGTTGGTGATCAAACACTGCCGACGCAACACGTGCGACGCTGGGTCTCACTGGGTTAAAATTATAATAGGCTCCCATTTCCACAAAAATTGGTAAAATTAACAACGGTTTGCACCATTGGATTCAGCGTGTCGTGAGGATTACAAAAGTATCCCCACATGTCCAAATCTATTTTTTCCCAAAAGTGTGAGATAATTTAACTTGTGACCATATCGTTGAATCCTCTCGGAGCGGAGAGTTCCCAAAAATTAATTCAGGTGATTCCGACCTATTATAACCCCACAAAACACAAAAAACAGTTTTGCCCAATTCCTTGTAAAGTATTTTAAAATTTTAAAACAGCTCTCAAGGCCACAAAAATAGGTGAAATTAAAATCCGTTTGCGCCGTTGGATTTTTCGCGTCGAGAAGAATCCGAATATACCGCTAAAAATATGAAAATAGGATTTTGGCAAAAAACAAAAAAATGAGTTAAGACACTATTCTGAATCCTCTCGATGCGCTGAATCCAATGGCGCTAACCGATTTTAATTCCATCCATTTTTGCGGCCTTGAGAGCCGTTTTAAGATTTTCCAAAACGTTTTTTTTGTTTTGTGGGGTTATAATAGGTCGGAATCACTTGAATTAATTTTTGGGAACTCTCCGCTTCGAGAGAATTCCAACGATATGGTCACAAGTTAAATTATCTTACATTTTTTTGGAAAAAATAGATTTGGACATGTGGGGATACTTTTGTAATCCTCACGACGCGCTGAATCTATCTATCTATCTATCTATTGCCTGACGCCGTGATCCCCGAAGGGGTGGCCACGAACGAACCGCCCCCATGCACCTCTGTCCCCAGTCAGTCGACGCCCCTCCCCCCCAACCAGCACCGCCTTCGTTCATGTAGTTCCTCACTCCATCCTTCCACCTCATATTCGGTCTACCTCTCCCCCTCTGTCCCTCCACCTCGCTCTCGTACACCCTCTTAGTCATTCTCTCGCTTTCCATACGTTCCATATGGCCGAACCATCTCAAGTTGTTCCTTTTCACACTTTCCAGCACATCTACCTCCACACCACACCTCCTTCTTACTTCCTCATTAGTCTGTCTATCCCTCCATGTAATTCCGCACGCACTCCTTAAGTAATTCATTTCCACTGCTCTCACTCTTGGTCTGAGTCTCTCAACCAACGTCCATGCTTCGCTTCCGTAAGTCAGTGTCGGGATTACCACACTGTCATGCAAGGACTTCTTCACTTCCATACTGACCACCCTATTTCTTGTTACTGCTTTTAGCGTTCCTACAACCCTCTTCCCCTGTTGTACCCTCTCCCGCACCTCTTCATCCATAGTCCCATCTTTACTCAACACACTGCCCAGATACTTAAAAGAGTTGACGATCTCCATAGCCTGACCGTTCAGCTTCACCTCACACTCTGTGACTTCACCCCTTTCGAAGACCATAACCTTGCTCTTCCCCGTATTTACCTTCAAATTCCGTTTTTCGCACACTGTTCCAAACTCATTTACCAGACCCTGCAACTCCCATTCATTATCACTCATCAGAACTGTATCATCCGCAAACAGCAGTACAGGTAGCTTCCACTCAATTCCCTCCCTTTTCAGCGATACACCAACATCCACTGCTCTTGATAGTATTTCTTTCATAACTCCATCCATATATACAGTAAACAACCACGGGGACATCACACACCCCTGTTTCAAACCAACATTCAGGTCAAAGAACTCGCTCTGCTCACTCTCCACACGTACTGCCGCCTTTGCACCCTCATACATGCTCTTCACTGCTTTCAGCAACTTGCCCTCTACTCTGTATATTCTAAGTACTTTCCACAAACCTTCTCTATCCACTCTGTCATAGGCCTTCTCCAAGTCCATAAAGGCAACATACACCTTTTGTTTCTTCTCCAGATACTTCTCCACAACACAATTCAGGGTAAAAATCTGATCTACACATCCTCTTCCCTTCCTAAAGCCTCCCTGCTCGTCGCCTATCCATTTCTCCGTTCTCACTCTCTCAATCACTACCCTACTGTATACCTTCCCTACTACGCTTAGAAGACATATTCCTCGGTGGTTACCACACACTCCTCTTTCCCCTTTGCCCTTATATAAGGGGACTATTATGCCAGTCTTCCAGTCATCGGGTGCACTCCCCTTCTCCCATGCTAGTTTGCACATTTTCCATACCCATTCTATCACTATCTCACCACCATACCTCAACATTTCCCCACACACTCCATCTGTTCCTGGTGCTTTCCCCAACTTCACTCTTTTCATGGCTTCCCACACTTCTGACCTCCTGATCCCCACCTCCTCCTCCACTACTTCTCTTCTTCTCCCTCCCATACCATATCCAGCTATGTTTGCTGGCTCTTCATTCCTTTCATTTAGCAACTCACTGAAGTACTCCCTCCATCTTTCGACTCTCTCTTGCTTCTCGGCTAGCATTCTCCCATTCTTATCTTTCACACCCTTACTACCTTCCCTAACTTTCTTGACTTCTTTCCAGAACAGTTTCTTACTCTCCCTCCATTTTACACTCAGATTCCTTCCAAATTCCTCATCTACTCTTCTCTTACTTTCCTTCACTACTCTCTTCACCACCCTCTTACTCTCCACGTACCTCGCTCGTTTCTGTCTCTCGGAATCTTCATTCCCTCTACTACCCAACCACTCTCTATATGCTTTCTTCTTTTCTTCCACAGCTATTCTTACCTCTTCTGTCCACCATGCTGTACCTTTCACTCCCCTCCCTCTTCTCCTCACTCCACACACCTCCTCACATGCTGCACAAATCTCCTCCTTAAACACCTTGCTCATCTCCTCCACTTCCTCCAAACTTCCAGGTCGAACCCACCTAGTCGTCTTTCCACTGCTCTCCTGTACTCCTCCCTGACTTCCTCCTCCTGCAACCTCTCCACCCTCCTCTCGCCTCCCTCCCGCTCTCCTCACCCACTTCTTTTGTATCCTAACCTGAATCCAATGGTTAAAACTATTTTTATTTTTACCCATTTTTGTAGAAATGGGAGCCTATTATAATTTTAAATAGGAAAAGATTTGTTTTGTTTGTTTAACTGTTATAAAATTCTAGGGTTAAGCCAAGCCAGATTTCACCAGTTTTATTTTTGCACCAAGAAAAAATTTAAGAACTTTAATATTATAATAGGCTCCCATTTCCACAAAAATGGGTATACTTAAAAACAGTTTGTACCATTGGATTCAGCGCGTCGTGAGAATTCCAAAAGTATCCCCACATGTCCAAATAATTTTTTTTCAAAATATGTGAGATAATTTAACTTGTGACCATATCGTTGGAATCCTCTCGAAGCGGAGAGGTCACAAAAAATAATTCAGGTGATTCCGACCTATTATAACCCCACAAAACACACAAAAACTTTTTGGAAAATCTTAAAACGGCTCTCAAGGCCGCAAAAATGGATGGAATTAAAATCGGTTAGCGCCATTGAATTCAGCGCGTCGAGAGAATTCAGAATAGTGTCTTAACTCATTTTTTTGTTTTTTGCCAAAATCCTAAGGCCTTAGCCTTAGTTTTTTTGGGAGGTTGACCGAACATTTTCGATTTTCATATTTTTAGCGGTATATTCGGATTCTTCTCGACGCAAAAAATCCAACGGCGCAAACGGATTTTAATTTCACCCATTTTTGTGGCCTTGAGAGCCGTTTTAAAATTTTACAATACTTTACAAGAAATTGGGCAAAACTGTTTTTTGTGTTTTGTGGGGTTATAATAGGTCGGAATCACCTGAAATAATTTTTGGGAACTCTCCGCTCCGAGAGGATTCCAACGATATGGTCACAAGTTAAATTATCTCACACTTTTGGAAAAAAATAGATTTGGACATGTGGGGATACTTTTGGAATCCTCACGACACGCTGAATCCAATGGTGCAAACCGTTTTAATTTTACCCATTTTTGTGGAAATGGGAGCCTATTATATTAAAAGTTCTTAACAATTACCTTGGTGCAAAAATAAAATGGGTGAAAACTGGGTTTGCTTTACCATAGACTTATACTAATGATAAACTAATGGATTTTAGTATTAATTACTATTGTTGAAATATGGGTTTGCTTTACCCTAGACTTATATAGTATACTGTAGATGCAGTATAATAGCTTCCCATTTATAATGATAATAGGCTCCCATGCCCTCATTCTTTAATTTATATTTTCCCTTCTCCCAGTTTCTCCACTCTTCCTTCCTCCTTCAATTTCTTACATCTTTGTTAATTATTTATCTCTTTCTCTTCTCTTCCTCCTTTTTCCCTCATATCATACTTCCTCTATTACTGTTATTCTTCATTATTTCTTCATTTCATTTAGGTACCAGTATATTATTAGTAATATTTCTTGTTAATTCTTCTTTCTCCTTTTATTTAGGTTAATTATTAGTATTATTCCTTATTTTCAACCTTTTAATGTTGCTATTTTTTATAATTATCCCTTTTTATATTTGTCTACCTCCTTTATAATTTTTTATACATCTAAAGTTTTCTCCATTATAATTTTATCATATTTTGTAATTATTATTACATTATGCTTTCCACACCCAGGGCCCTGTGTCCCTCGGCAATTATGAAGAGAAAGTTGAGGGGCAAAGGAAAAATGTGACGCTTTGGCTTCCAATCTTGGTAGATTGGGAGGTCAATCCACGGAAGAGACGCCGTCACTTGAGATCTAGAAAATATATAAGTACAGTCAGAGTAAGCTATGGGTATGGCAGAGATCGCTCAGTTCTCACTCTGATAGACCAGCCCATCACCACAGCTTGGTTTCCCAGGCATTTCCACACCCTCCTCAGCTCCCTGCCATGGAGTGGCTTTGGTCACCTAGGCTTTATTGTGGTCAGCAGGGAGGGTTCTGTGCGGGCGCTCTGTTATGGCCTTGGCCTTGGGGCTGTTCGGCCAGGCAGCTTGGGGAACAACAACATCATTATGCTTTCCATATCGTATTTAGTTTTGCATATTTTCTCTATTATTGTTTCTCATTATTCTACCAGTTGTTATGCCATAATACCAATATGTTTCACAGGAAAATAAAATATTGAATAAATTTATATTTGTTTTATTGTCAAAATATGTGCTCCCCAAATAAAATAAAGTTGCATTCAGGAGTTATACAAAAAAGGTAATATATTTACCTTGAAATAAACAAACTGTACTCCATCTGAAAATTAAACACATATTGATTATTAAAAAGAGGGGGGAGGGGTAGACGCACACATACAGTCACACTGTGATGTGAGGGGGATGACGGTACCCAGGCAGCAGGTGTTCGTGGTGATGACTGGGCTGTGGTTGAATGTACATCTAAATGCAAGCTAGTGCAAGAAGGTGGCCTGCAGCTGCGGTTCTCCCATAAGACACCGAGACATTAACCACTTCTTATTATCACCAACAGTCGTCAACCAACTCGTAATGGGACATTTATGTGTGATGACCGTGTGGTACTATGTATCACAAGAACATTACAGTCATGAAATGTACCACCTCAGCTAGCTTTTTATTTGTGTGCTCTGGTGTGATATGGTTATTAGCCATATCACATTCAGAAAAAGAAAACCCAAATGAGTCGCCACAGCTGATCAGTGACTCAGTTGTGAATTTATGATGAGTGGTGTCAAGAAGTCCTTGGCATCATCACCACATGGTCAACACAACTCAGTTTAGAGAAATGACTGTAAGTGGGTAATGAGAGTGTGATTGTGTTGCCACAACCACACCCTGACAAATCTATCACACTACTTAACTGGGTGAAGGAGAGAAATAGTGAAGCTTAAGACTTAGATTGAAAGATGACAGTTGCAGGGTACTGGAAACAGGATGCCGGCCCCTACACTGCCCCGCCTGGTCTTCCACTCGGAGAATGGAAGGGGCACTTTTGGGATGGTTCTCTAAGCTGTAGCATTCAGGACACCAGTGCGTTGCTATTGGTCACGGTCACATAATCCAAAAATGTCTACGCTACACCTCGAAGATTACTATGATCACAGTAACCTCTAACCAGAATACAAACTTTCGCTTGGGTTAGGTTAGGGCGAGTTAAAGCATTCATAGTAAAGTCGAGAGAATGTGTAACTATGCGTATACGTTTCAGGAATAAGCCGACCCGTGGTCTTATTCTCTCGTCAGTTAAAGGCTTGCCTACCTTATGCACCCGACAGCAAGCCCCAAGACCTAGACCAGCACACAATTTAACCACAAATGTCAACCAATGTACAACAGCTTACAGAAAACACCCCCCCCCCCCCCCCCAACACACAATAAATCACTCCTACCAACACCACCCTCACATCACAACAAACAGGAAAAAAAAAATCAAGGAAAGGGAAAATATGAAAAGGATAAAGGAAAGGAAAGGATAAGGATAGGAAAGGATAAGGCTAAGGTAAGGATATAGAAAATAAGCAAGAGAAAGGATAAAAAAAAGAAAAAGTAGAGATTAAGAGAAAGAAGTTGAGAGAAGAATAGAGAAAGTAGAAAAAGAAAAAAAAAATGGAAAAAGTACAGATAAAGACAGAAATAAAGAAAGGTAGATAAAGAGGAGCCTAGTTGAGAGAAAAATAATAACAGAGAAATTGGAAAAAAATAACAAAAAATAAAGAAAGGGGAAATGTTTAAAAAAGTAGATAAATAAAGGTAGAGAAAGAGGAGCCAAGAAAGAAAGCAGAGATAATAAAGATGAGGAAAATTGAAACACAAGAAAGATAAAAAGAAAAATAGAGGAAAGACGACGCGACGAATCCCGAAGACGACGATTCTTCTTTCTTCTTGCCGAGACGTCCATCGATCATCACCACAACTGCAAAGAATGGAAAAATTTGTCAAGTATTTTCAATCATATAAATTTGTTTAAATATACTGTACAACTGCCAGGTGATTTTATTCAATTAGAAAGGACCTTGTCAAAAAAGCCTAATCCAATCCCAGTACAGTAACTTCTCACTAAAAAGTTGCAGAACATTTGTGAAAATCAACTTTTAAATAAAGCTATGTTTCTACAATTTCTCATGTTATCAGACATATTAATATATAATTTGCAATTTATGAAGTATGGTTTAGCAGCTTTAAGTGAACTGTTCCCTAATTACTGAAGGTTTTCTTAAAAAAAAAAAAAAATTTCACGCCAAAATTATACTACCCAAAATTTAAATTATTATAAAATGTACAAGTCAAATTCTTTTTGGCTATGCCTAAGCAATTTTATACAGCTCAGGAAAAAAAGTTTGGTGTCCATTACAGATCCTTATCTGAATATCATCAACTGTTAGCAGTCACACCGGCTTCTAGTAAATAAAATATCACAGTAATCAAAGGGATACAAAACAATCTCAATTATCCAGAAGAATATCACAGACTATTGAAAATTAGTTCATCAAAATATTTTCATCAGAGTTTGGGAAAAACAAAAGACCACCCTTTGAGATAAATGTGTACTGTACATTTTTTGGGTAGAAAAATGGCTGGTGCCTCCTAAATTACAGACCCGCTTTAGCTAGCCAAGAAAACATTGACACCTAAATAGCTCAAAAAGGTCATATTGGCAAATAGGGCAAAATGTCTTAACAACTCCAAACTAATGGGGTGATCCGTCTTAGAATCTCAAAACTAATGGAGCTAAACATGGAGAGAAGGGAGTCCAGAAAAAAATACCTCCTAAGTGACTATATTATAGAAGGCCATTTTGTCAGATATTATATTGTAAAACTTGCAAAATAAACAAACCAAAACTGGGACGACAAAATAAATTAAAATTTAAAACTTACAAACTAAACAAACCAAAACTGGGACAAAGACATTATAAAGGCAAAATAACTAATCAAAATCGCTATGTGGAAACAACGCTTACTAAAATAAAAGTTAATTTAAGCAAAAGCACTCCTCAAAATCGCTACCGGTATGTGGAAATAACGCATAATAAATTAAAATGTAAAACTTGCAAACTAAACAAACCAAAACTGGGACAAAGACAATACCGGTATAAAGCCAAATTAACTTATCAAAATCGCTATGTGGAAACCACGCTTACTAAAATGAAATTAATAAAATCAAGTTTCCAGTACAGTCATATTTTAGTAATATATTAATCAAAGTTATTTCGTGTATTGGGAGGTTACTGGATTAAGTCAAAATTATATTGATCTAGGACAGGAAGAATCTGATTGAGTAAATGGAATTTTAAAGCCTTCTTTTTTTTAATTATTATGTTCTCTCCACCAACCAACTTTACTCCTAAACTCGATTAATGAAATTAACAAACACATGTGGCAGTCCGGGGATTCGAACCTAGGATGCTCACATCGAAAATCAACACACTTATGCATTGCACCACGAAGACACCACTAGACATCCTTCCCAAGCTGTTAAACTTATCTAATAATAGCGAGAATGAAAATAAAAAAGATATCATCAATACAGAATGGGTTAAAGTTGTTGTTGTTGTTGTTCCCTAAGCTGCCTGGCCGAACAGGCCCAAGTCCCTGAGAAAGGCCATGGCCACGATCGGGCTTTCCCACAGAGCTCTCATTGAGTGTAGATTGTGTTGTTGGTGTAAGTGGTTGTGTGAAATGCAGTCTTCTATGATGTGTTTAATGGTATGGGGTGCTGTGTTACATCCCGGGCAGGCGTCGACAACGGAGTCATCCAGTCTCTTCTGATAGCTCAGGAGAGCTGGATGGTGTCCGCATCTCAGCCTGGCCAGGTGGACTCTGTCCTCGCGAGGAAGGGAGGATTCGGGAGGTCGTGCATGCAGCTGTGTGTTGTCTGTGAGTGAGTGGATGGATCGGTGAAAGATATGAGTATGGATGTGCTTCTGGAACTTGGTTCGGGGTGGGCAGGGAGGGAGAGAGGACAATAATTGTGTATGATACCGTGTGCTGGGTGTTGTTTTGATATTTCTTGGTGTCTGTGGGTGTGTTGCCATGTAGTTTAGTGGGTGGTCTTGGTTCGTGGATGCTGCTGCCAGGAATTGAGTGCCTCTCATGTCCAGATGGTCTTTGACTTTGAGGATTTTGGTTTCTTGATGTAGGTGATCTGTGGGTGCAGTAGCTGTGCAGCCTGTAATGATCTTCAGGGCTTTGTTTTAAATAGTCTGTAAGGTCTTATGATGTGTTTCAGCTAGGTTAGAAGCCCAGGCTGGGCTTGCGTATTCCATCACTGATCTTATGTATTGTTGATATACTGTGGTGGTAGTTTCTTTGTGGTGTCCAAATTTTGTGTGAGCAAGTGACCTGAGGGCATTAAGTCTGGGTGTCAGTTTCTTTTTAATGTTTGTGGTGTGCTGTTTGAATGTCA
Source organism: Lithodes maja (assembly GCA_037953745.1). NCBI lineage: Eukaryota > Metazoa > Arthropoda > Malacostraca > Decapoda > Lithodidae > Lithodes > Lithodes maja. The sequence goes on along the minus strand of JBAKBP010009825.1, from coordinate 71,228 downwards.
TATGAGTATCATATGTTACTCCTAGGATTTTGGGTGTGTGTGTATGTGTTAGGGGTGTGTTGTTTATGGTGAGTTGAGGGATGTATTCGTGTTCTCCTGTCCAACTTGTGAGCAAGGTTGCGGTGGATTTGGCTGGGGCTAGATTAAGTCTGTTTGTAGTGCACCAGCCATGTAGTGTGTTGAGATAGGGTTGAAGGAAATCTGTTGCTCTTTTTGGGTCATGGTTTGTGCATGTGAGTGTTAGGTCATCTGCATAGGAGGCTAAGTTTATTTGGGGCGTATTGGGTGTAGTTATATCGTGCATGTTCAGATTGAAGAGTGCGGGCGATAGGACGGATCCTTGTGGGACTCCGTTTGGAAAGTTCCTGATTTTAGATGACTGACCGGCAAAAGATACGTGTGCACATCTGCCTGCTAGGAAGTTGGCCAGCCACCTTTTTGTGTTGTTGTGCATGTTTGTGTTGTAGATTTTGTTTGTTAGGTTGTGGCGGGGGATGGCATCGAAGGCTTTACTAATGTCGAGTGTGGCTAATAGTGATCTGTGTGGTGGTCTAGCCGAGTTAAAGTACTAATAAGTTCTATTATAATGTAAAACTTGCAAAATAAACAAACCAAAACTGGGACAAGATAAATGTAAACGAACTAATCAAAATCACTATGTACAAACGAACTAATTGAAATCACTTTGTACAAACGAACTAATCAAAATCACTATGTGGAAATAACGCTTAATAAAATACAATTTTGAAAGAAAAAAACATTATGCAACACTATGCAATAAATTAATGTAAAAGGCAGAATTTGATGCACTAGAGCAATACCAAAAAATATACTGAAAAAATGGCCCATAATTATAGAATCTAAAATTTCTACTGAACAAAATATAGGTTGTAACTCACCGAATGCAACTCTATTTAAAACAAAGGAGAAAAAAGTATATATATATATAGTATATGTAGAGGGGGAGCACATTAACAAATTAAAAACACACAAGTAAATTTTACCACAGTGCTAGATATTGGAGTAACTCTTTGATCATAGTTTAAAATGAAGGCTATTGAATAGTAGTAGTGGTAGCAATGATTCATAGCAATTGAAAAGTAATAATAGTAATTTGTAGTAAAAGTGTTAACCTACTCCATGAGATCAGCAATTAATTAAAATATAAAACTTGAAAACGAACTCAAAAGTTACTGTTCAAATTAATATAAGGAACTCATTAAAATAAAAAAACTATCGAAACTAAAACACACTAAACAATATCTGTATGTGGAAAAATGCATTTAAATTTAAGTAATAATAATAGTGATTAATGGCAATGGAGTAAAAGTGTTAATCTACTTTATGAGGTCATGCAAGTAACAGTACCAGTATTTAAATTAAACTAAAATGTAAATAATGTGACTTGACTATGATTGTACAGTAAATAAGGTCTTGAACATTTCTTGATAAACATACTGTATTATCCCTTTCAGGATGTAGGGACACATTTCATAGTATGGAGACAATTTTATTCAGATTAAGAAGGGTATGTGGAAATCAAGGGTAAATTGTGTCTACTCTTAATTCCCAGATTCTTCCTAAGCTAAATGAAATCGCCAGAATAAACTGTCAAATGCATCATAATCCTCATGGGGGTAATTGTTCTAGAAAACCACTATTGTTCAAAATATGCAACCAATATGTAGCACTGCGGTTTACAAGCAATTAGGTCATATAGTCCAAGGGGCCAGAGTCAAAATTTGAATCATTTAAGAGGACTAAAATCTATCGTCATAATGTATTTCTTACACGTTATTTTTACTTTGTGGTATATAAACTCAGTAATTCCTCACTTTAATTTGTAGTTACGTTCCAGAAAATCAAAACTTTAAGGGGGTAGTACTTTAAGGGGGTAGTACTTATTTTTGGTCTATACCGTATAATATACTGATTTTATCATTATTAAGTTTCCTCACTAGACCTCCAAGCTTAAAAAAACACCCCTAGACCCCCATTCAATATCGTTGCACGATAATTAGTGGTCGTACAGACATGATTCATGTGTCAGAGGAAAGGTCTATTCCTCTACTTTCAGGGATATATCATTGAATTATATTCTAGCTCTTGTTTATATATGAAAATGTGCAGGGAATGAAGGATACTTTTAGTCCAAAACACCCGTATGGTAGTGGTGACCAAGCAATTGTGGTAATTAAAATGTAAAACTTGCAAATTAAACAAACCAAAACTTGGACAAAGACAATATAAAGACAAAATTAACTTATAAAAATCGCTGTGGAATTAACGCTTACTATTTTTTTTTTTTTTATGAAATAAAAGAAAAAAGAAAAGAAAAGTGAAGAATTACTATAAGAGATATACTGATTCCTGAAATTTTGGTATCTCGGCACTGGCCCCTGGATAAAAAGTCAGAGGCACGAAGTCGGCGATGGAGAGTCCACTATTTTGAGGGGGCGACTCGGAGTTGTACGTGTAGAACCCTGGATGGTGGGCTCTTGGTCACCGCTCTCTATCAATCTGTCAACAAAAGGTTAGTTATAAATACAAATGCAAAAAATTTGTCAGACTGGCTTCTGTGTATGGCCACCCTCATTAACCCGGGAACTGCGGGAAGACTCTTAACCCGTGGAGCCCCGGCTAGTTTTGTAATGTTTGCGCACCAGAACCCGGCCGGTTTTCAAAAAATGGTTTTATTCCAGAAACAATAGCGAATGGGTTAGGAATGAAGGAAAAACCACGAAAAACCGCTCAAAAAGCTTAAAAAATGGTCCTACAGAGCCCCCGAAAACGGATTTTACAAGAGTAAAAAATTGAAGGCAATTATCCCCAAAAAATAGGTTATTGCGCGCTTGCGCGCACGCACGTGGACTTTGAGAGTTTTCAACCATCGGCACGGTTACGTGGGATACGTACACAGTTCCCATACAAATCTGAGCCCTCTTGAGTGGCTACACCTGAGGTTACGGTCGGCGCAATTAGGGTGACGCGCCAGGCGCGTCTCTGGGGCTGTGCGTTACATACATTGCCGACGTGTCAGGCGCGTCGCTGGGGCTATACGGGTTAAGAGTCAGGGGGAAAAAAATCAATTTAAAACACCGAAAAAAAAAAAATATATATTTGCCCGTTGCCCCTGGGCCATGCCAAATATCACTCCTCCACCTCCCCTCCTTCAGTTATCACCTATTTTCCCTGTTATTCCCTTTTCCTGTGGTCTATTTTCGTGCTAACATTAGCGAGTTGGTAGCAGGGCGTTGTCATCACTGTTAGCAAGCGAGTGCGAGAGAGAGAGTATCGATCGACAGTCTCTCTCCAGAGGTGGAGGAAAGTGGTGGGCTGGGAGGTTGCCTCAGCCATACATTGTGTAACTCCCGGCCTGTATCGCCGATTTTGACCATCCAAACGCTGTTTCCACTTGTTTTATTGTTGTAACAGGTTAATACCTTTATAATCAACCTATAATAGGCGCATATGGATAAGTATTAATGCTATTTATGGTAAAATAAATATTTTAGTGATGGGAACAGCTCAAATACGTCAGCACAGGAGTGTGGTGTCTCATACCCCCCATGCGCACTTCAGAGGTTAACCCTTCCTCCCCGGGCTGTCTTAGCTAATGACGGTCGCCCCTACCCGGGCGATATGGCCGAAAAACGTCTAGGCCTAGGCTACCGTATTTATGTTTATTTTCACTGCTAGAACTTTCCCACTCATCTATAATCGTAGTGCGGTTTTCAATCTGTATTTTGGCATTTAGTAGAGCTCTGTAAGTCAACTGGTTCAGTTGTGATGATGATTTCAGTGGAGCCAATATTGCAGAGATGTTGCCAATATGGGGGCATTTTAGACACTAATTTCGTCATGACGTCAGAACAATAACATTGAGGAGTCTTCTCCTTCTTGTTTTGGGAGGTGCGGTGACGAACGCTTGGGTTTGTTGACATAGGTCGTACGTACGGCGTTCGGACCAAGCTTAATTAGGCTATTAAGCTCATGCCTTAGATAAGGCATACCGGGTAGCTGCCCTTCTTTCGTGCTGTCCTTACCAAAGGCAGCCCGGGTAGGAAGGGTTAAGGGGAGTAAGGCGTCTGGCAATAGATAGATAGATAGATACTGTAGCTAGCTACAATTGCCGACTTGCGAGATTAGTTCTATAAAGAAGTTGGAGCTGTAGACATTGATATTTAGCAGAATTGCTAGCTAAAAGTATACGGTCGTAGTACATTTATAGCTTATATACATAAAACCCAATTCAACATACTTTTTATCCATCAGAAACCTACCGGTACAATATCATTATTTCTGTTTGATATCGATGTATAAGGCTCCAACTTCCTTATAGCCTGAAACTCGCAAGTGGTCAATTAACTCCCTCAGTCATATTATGTTCCAATAAGTCCGAGGAGGCGAGAGACACGGTATTATTGCCACTGTACCCCACAACTGTCAAAACCACATTGCGGGACCGTTAGAAGTTGGAGAAACTTGGGGTTGCCACCCATCAACAGATTTTCATCTAACTTACCTAACTTACTGAGCTCCATATGACGCTAGAGCGTCATATTACTTATTAGAGAGCTATGAAGATAAGTTCATATGACGCTCTAGCGTCATATGAGTTTTTTGGCATAAGTTCCATATGACGCGATAGCATCATATGAGTCGGAGGGAGTTAAGATGGACTCTACTAGAAATACAAATTTTACCCCTTTCAATATCCAATTACGCATTTCTTGTCTGTTTTCTGGCCATTATTAGACAGTTTTATTCAGATTAGGAAGGGTATATAAAAGTTGGATGGTTGAGCTAGTCAAAATCCCTCAAAATTCCCCTAGATCTTTCCTAACCCGGGAGCTGCGGGGAGACTCTTAAGAGTTCCCCCGGCGGACTGCGGGAAGACTCTTGAGAGTAAGTAAAATAAAAAATCAACTTTTGACATCGAAAAAAAAAAAAAAAAAATTTGTATTTTTTTATTTTTTTATTTTTTTTTGGCCCCTGGGCCATGCAAAATCTCAGTCCTCTACCTCCCCTCCTTCCCCACTTTCCTCCTCTCCTTCAGTTATCACCTATTTTCCCTATTATTCCCTTATTCTGAGGTATATTTTCGTGCTAACATTAGCGAGTTGCAAGCAGGGTGTTGTCATCACTGATGGCAAGCGAGTGCAAGAGAGAGAGATCGACTGTGTCTCAGTGGCCTTGGGGGAAATTGGCGGGAAAGCAGTTTGCCTCACCCATACATTATACAACTCGCGGGCTATATCTCCGATTTTGACCATCCAAACGCTGTTTTCACTCGTTTTATTGTTGTTTCAGGTTAATACCTTTATAATCAACCCATAATAGGCGCATATGGATAATTATTAATGCTATTAATGGTACAATGAATATTTTAGTGACGGAAACACCTCAAATACGTCAGCACAGGGGGACGTTTTCAATTACCCCCATGCGCACTTGTTAGGTTAACTGTATAACATTTTCTAATGATAGCCAGAAAAAATTGTTAAAATGCATCATAATCTTCAAAGGGTTAAAAGGTAAGGTATTCAATCGACTTCCTGTGTCACTTAAGCTGCCCAAATTATGAACTTACTGGGATATTGAGTGAAGTATTAGGTTTTTACACCATGCCCGAAAGGGAGGTTCTGGATCTCCGATCTTACTTTCAACCATCTTGACAATTTTACCAACACATCTAAGCTTTGTTTGATACAAAAATAGCCTCCCCAAAATATACCCAGGGCGGGAATCGAACCCGGGACCCTTGGGTACGAGACATACACCTTACCAGTTAGACCAATAGAGATATCCCACTTGGCCTGGTCGGCTCTAGTGTATTTCCGCATCTTGTTCAGTTTAGGCTAACCTATTTTTACTGACTTTACACGAGGAACTGAATATGTGCGGCAAACTGCACCTATGATGATGTATGTACTATCAGCGGAAAAAGTCCTGTCGCCTCCCCTGCCTAACAGCTTCAACCTCTTCTCTCCCCCATCACCCTACACCCACACACTTCATAGTTCGCCATCTGTTGATACATATACGCACGTTTTGTACACCTAACATTCTCGAGTCTATGAATATCGCGGGTCACGGTGAGGCAGGAGAGGCGACATGACTTTTGCCGCCGACTGTACCGTGTGCTGGGGTAAAGTTGAACAAAAACTGACCAGCATATCTTACCTTGTGAAACCAACTGATGATTCCGGAAGATCATCTTCAGCTACACGTAGTGCCACTGTATCCTCCATTCTGCCTCAGATGTACAGGGATGAGATGCTCCAGCTTGTTATAGTGGGGCCAAGTTTTTTTCCATAGCCTATAGCAATTTTAATTAGTTCTTGTAGTGGGGTCAAGTATTTTCCACATAACAATTTTGATTAGTTCTCTTGCCTTTATATTGTCTTGTCCTCGATTTGGTTTGTATATTTTGAAAGTTTTACATTTTTAGTGCGTTATGGTGCGATTAGTTTGCTTGGGAAACAAATTAACTTGCTCATGTAGTAGTTTGCTTGGGAAACAGATTAACTTGCTCATGTAGTAATGTACACCCTATGTGGTGGATTGTGTTCTTTTATTTCAAATTTTGGTTTATTAAGCGTTATTTCCACAGCGATTTTCATTAGTTCTTTTGTGTTTATCTTGTGTTGTCCCAGTTTTGGTTTGTTTATTTTGCAAGTTTTACATTATACTGAAGGAAGAGGATGATGATAATGATGTGCTTTTTATACTAGCCTTCTGAGCGAAAGCCACTTATAAAAGGCTAGGAGACCAATAATGTGTTGAGAACATTAAAATGTGGGGACAGATGAGAAACAGGTCAGTCAGATTTCAATGAAGGCAGAGGTGGTGTGGCTTGAATCTTCTACGGAATGTTGTCGAGGTGCCTCTTGAAAACTTCTACACTGCAGGCTGACATACTTCTTAGACACAGAGGAAGGATGTTGAATAGTTTGGCCCTGTCCTGCTAAAGCTGCTAGCCTTTAGTTTTGGCCATGTCCTGCTAAAAACGCTAGCCCGGAGTGTTTTTAAGCTTTAGATGTCTGTTTTAGGGCCTTCAATGTAGCAGGATCTTCCATGTGTCCTGTTAGGGCTGTGTTTGTGGTGTAATGGTTTAGATGCTTATGTTCTGGGTGTGGTGTCCCCGAGTTCGAATCCCAGGAGGACCATATGCTTTCAATAGTTTATTCAAGTGCATTGGGGTTTGTAGTTGATGATTAATGTTAAGAACGGGGTGTTACTTAATGCCAAAGTTAGGTACCAGGCCCTCCTCCAAAATTCTCCAGGTGTATATGATCTGGTACCTTCCTCGCCTTTGTTGGAGGGAGTATTGCTTTAGGTGCTTGAGGCGTTCCCAGTAATTCTTGACGTTTAAATATGTAATTCTGCTGGTGAAGTTTCTCTGCACACCTAAGGTCACCCAAGATTGTGTTCGCCATTCTTCTAGTGGCACTGAGGAGTGCGCCGCCCCTCGTTCTCTAGCTCCTCGATTTCTCCAATCGTTGTTGGGCTCCACAGTTGGCAGCAGTACTCCAGCTTTGACAACACCAAGCTCTTCCATAGATGATGATGATGTGAATTTTTATACTAGCCTTCTGAGCAATAGCCACTTATAAGGCTAGGAAACCAAGCCACTTATAAGGCTAGGAAACCAATGTGTTGAGAAAATGTGGGGACAGATCAGAAACAGTCAGTCAGATTTCATTGAACATATAGCTTTTAAATAGGTGCGAAGTGGAGCAAAGTTCAAGGTAGTCTTGTTACGAAGATAACGCAGTCGTTCATAACTATATTAGCAGCATTCACACAGTAGATGGGCGACAGTGATGGCAAAGCTCTTGGATAGTCACGAGGCACTCCGCTTCTCTGGTGTTGAACGTCCTCAGGATCCAGCCAGATGGCCTTCTTGCAGTTTGTGTTGGTGGTGTAATGGTTTAGATGCTTATGCTCTTGGTGTGGTGTCCCAAGTTCGAATCCCGGGAGGACCATATGCTTTCATTAGTTTTAATGAAGTACATTGGGGTTTGTAATGGATGAATAATGTTAAGAACAGGGTGTTCCTCAATTTTATGTACTGTATATGGAGGCTGAATCTGCCCTCGCTGCCGACTGTTACCTCCAGATCACAGAGTCTTCTCTTGATGTCGATGGGGCCTTGGATGGTGCTGTAGCGGGTATGTTCTTTGATGGTATTGCCACTACCATAACGCAAAGCCTCAAATTTAGCTTCATTGAACAGTATGTTGTTGTCGACTGCCCACGGGTTCGAATCCCCGGACTACCACGTGTTTGTTAATTTCATTAATAGAGTTTAGGAGTAAAGTTGGTTGGTGGAGAGAACATAATAATTAATTGGGTTCAGTAGTAGTTTATCGAGAGGCCTTCCCTAGGGTTAAGTGCCCCATTAATTACTATTTCCATTCATACATATTCATAGCCTCCGATAGTGCAGTTGGGATATTGTACATGCTAAGATTGGTATGCAGGATTCGAAACTGCATAATAAATTGTAGGCTTGTGCAACTTCTTTAACTGTCTTCATGGTGCAATGCATAAGTGTGTTGATTTTCAGTGTGAGCGTCCTGGGTTCGAATCCCCGGACTGCCACATGTGTTTGTTAATTTCTTTAATCGAGTTTAGGAGTAAAGGTGGTTGGTGGAGATAACATAATAAATGAGGTCTTCTTGCAGCCGATCTGCATCTTCTTGCGATTTAACTTGCCTTGTAACTCTTGTGTCATCAGCGAAGGATGAGGTGATGAGAGTGCCTTATCTGTGTCTATATCAGTGGTGCAAGGAGCAAGAAGGGGCCCAGGACAGATCCTTGTAGAACACCACTTGTTACTGTAGACCTCTCCGACCCATTTACTACGACTTGTTGAATTCGCCCATGCTGTAAAACAAATAAACTTACATTAGTACTTTACTCACACAAAAGGTAATCGCAAAACCTCCATGCTCCTCTTCATGGATAAGAAAATGGGGGGGGGGGGGGAACTTTACTCAATGGGGTGTGGGTAACCTTGACTGACATGTTAAAAGCCCTGGGGGAAAGCTGACCAATTTCATAAAGAATTGATTTTCAAGTGAAAGAACGCTGGGGGAAACAAGTACAGGCCATATTCTTGCAGTCTAATGTTGAACAAAGGATTTTAAATAGTCTTACAAAAAAATAAAAAAATAAAAAAATAGACCATTACTCAAATCAGTGTACCCCATATCGGATAGTTCACCAAGGATCAAAGTTGCTGCTGCGAAGGATAGAATTGGCACTGGGTAACCTAGAAATAATGAGGTAGAAGTTAACCCTATCAAAAGACACTGGAAGTAATGTTCCTCAGTATTTTCAGCCCAAACTTTCAGAATACACCTATATATTACTAAAAATGCATGAAACTGCGATTAGAGAACATTTTCAAACAATGTACAGCATTGGTAAGAGCTGTTCGGGCACTGTACCCTCACACCACACCAGTTTCCTGTCGACTGTTTTGTTACAACAAACTACCGGGTATGTCGGAGTGGTTTTTTTCATTCATCCAAATTTTAGTAATTTGACGGCAGCTTCCACCTAAGATACTAGATTAGGTTGTCAGGTTAGGTTAACCCTCTCGCATTCCAACGACGCAATCGCATCATAACGACACTAGCCCAAGAGTGACCGTATGACGCAATCGCGTCATAATGCCACCTGTAAGATAGAAATATTCGCCAAAAATAAGTTTATGACACGATTTTGACGCAATTTGGACTGGTAAGTTACAAAAGGAAGTATCTAGCAACCCCATAGCGTCCCTCTCTGAGGAGCCCGGGCCTTTGTTAAGTCAGTTGTGACGTTAACCACTCCGTTAGAACCGCATGGCTTGTCCTACAGTGACTCGCTAGGATCGCCAGGGCAGTGGATGGGGCTACAGTTTATGTATTAGAGTGTGCTTTATTTCATATGAAAGCTTGTGTCATGGGCAGTCCAGAAAGGCTCTTTGTTTTCGCCCATGTCAAGGCTTTATATATTTAATTGTAAAGTATAATATACTTTATATATTATGTTTTGTCATTAACTAGTAATGATAGGATCTGGGATAGAGAGAGAGAGTAGAACGGAGTGAGAGGAGGCGCGCAGTGTTTTTTGTCCCGCTCGATGACGTCACGGCTGGCTGCCTCGCGGGGGTTGGTGGAGAAAGGTCCTTACCATGCTGTGAGCTCTTGTTAGTGGCCAGATCACTTGTAACCGTTTTTTTCCCACGCGGCTCGAGCTAGTGCGAGTATATATACTGGTTCCTCGCCCCACTCTCCCTCAGATCTGGTTTCTAGAACACACTCATCTTTTTTCCCTTGCTATCTGTCCCCACTCCGTTCCTGAGAATCTTTTCCTCTGCCTATCTCTCTCATTCTCCATATCTTTCACCACCTCTTTATTAACAGTATATCCCCTCTGGTTAACTCTGCAAAATCAGCTTCATGCTGGCCAGTTGTATTGTGTGTTAAGGTCTGATATAACCTGTGTATGTTAGTTGTTAAGATAAGTGGATCACGAAGCATTGGTTGGCTTTCATATTGCTGCTTCCTATAATTATTAGTGTTCTGCTGGATTAGATAATGCTAGACTGGGAGTCTGATATGATAGGTATTGTTTCCAATGAGTGCTGGCTTTAGTTAAAAGTGGCACGACATACCTGAGAACTGGAGTTGATTGAGTAAATTCTAGTCTGTGTGCCATTGAGAGTAGAGCATGCACGAATGAGGGCTTTTTGCCTATACCATTCTGCACTGTTCTAGTCTCGATTGTTTGTCTTTGAGGTACGCCAGGAGAACGCTTAATACTTCGGTATTAAGGTTTCTCAAGAGAGCTACCCTTCATTATAACGTAATATTTGACGCACAGACTTGAGATTTGCACTAGGCTATGCAGCATGCCATGCGCACCAGTATCTCGTATCATTGACTCTAGCTAGACTTTATCAATCATAGTAGACATTAAGTATATTAACCTAATTACTCTTTTTATGCATACCCATTTATGATTACACAAGCATTTCGCAGCCTAGTTTGATGTATTGAGACACAAACGACTTAGGCTCTTTTTGTTGATAGGAATACTGCATTGTGGCGATTATTATTAGTGTTGTAGTGTTTAGGATATTCTTGGCTCCGACGGCATTATATATTCTGCCTTTTTGTGTGCATAGCCTGCACGAGCATTGTTCCGCTGCCTGCCTTTTTGGGTTCCATTTCCGATACGAGCATCTTTATAACATCTAACATTTAAAGAAGATTCCTTGTTAGTGTTGAAGGACTTTAGTGCACTTTCTTTCATGCAGGAGTGCCTGACATTTATTGATTATAAAGTAACGTAAGCTGTAACTTCTCTTACCACCTTACTTTGCATACCATAACCAAGCACCTTCGGTTATAGGTTGTTGTTGTTGTTGTTGTTCCTCAAGCTGCCTGGCCGAACAGCCCCAAGGCCCCGAATAAGGCCAAGGCCATAATCGAGCGCCCCCAAAGAACCCTCCCTGCCGAGGTAGTAATAGGCTGTTTTCACATAACATTAAGCCTAGAGTAGACGCACATTTATTGAGAGTTTGATAGCCTATTATTGCATATAGAACTCTGTAGAGTATTTGTGTTCTTTGTTCACTGGGAATATACTTCAGAGGTTGGAGCTAGCGCTTTCCGTTGTAACATTTATGCCATTACTAGTCCAATGAATAAGAGCCCTGATATATTTGAACCCCAGTCGTAACAAATGGCGACCTTACCTAGGATTTGGTGAACCTACATTTATTAGCAGGGAACATTTGTTGTTTTAGAGAATATTTTGCGGGGATCAGCAAGAATAATTTTTTTTCGCAACATAGTATAGCCCTTGAGTATTTCCGAGAATTTGTGTGTGTATATTGAGGTATAAGAGTTTGGGGTACTTCTTTTCTGAATATTGTGGTGAGAAATTTTTGTGAGCATCATGTCTTATACCGGGTCAGAGGAGAATGGAGACACAGTACGTAATGTCGAAACTGAGGAACAGCAGCATGATGAAAGGGTTAATCGGGTGAACTGTGAGGAGGATGCTAGGATATTTTTGCAATGGCCTGTTACTGCCGAGCGGTTGGTGGGTATGGATCGGTACGGTCTTCAATGCCTGGCCACAGCTATCGGTCATGCGGTTACTAGCAGCATGACCAAGGATAACTTGATAACGTGTGTACTGGGCAGGATGACTGGTGAGCGAGATGGGTTGAGTGCTCAGAGCCCTTCGGCCATGCTTTCCCTACACTCGACTCCCAGCCATCTCAGTAGTTTGCCGACCCCGGGTACGCTTCCGCAGTTGGGTGGTGACTGGCAGGGTGGGTTGCCCCTGGGGGGACCACCGGTAATTTCAAACATTGTAGCACCTTCACCTCCTCAAGGGTTAACTCCAGAATTATTGCTTCAGCTCGAATTAGCTAAGATCCAGCAGCAAATAGAATTAGCCAAGATAGAAGAGAGAAAAACTATCAGTCATTAGCACATAGAGCTAGCAAAAATCCAAGCTGAGTCGACTAGGTACTGTGCCGACATGGATGTAGAGAAGTCGCGAGTAGAGACAACGGGACAGCGACTTGGGGCTGGTAACCGTGTTCATGAGCAGTCTCTCTCGCACTTATTGAAACTGGTTCCGGTGTTTGATGAGAGTGGTGTAACAGAATTTTTCACACGCTTTGAGAAGAAGTGCCAGGAACACCAGTGGCCAGAGAATAAATGGGCAGCACTTGTATCCTCTAGATTAATAGGCAAGGGTCTTAAAGCCTACGATGCGTTACCTTTGGAGTTATGTATTGTGTACGAGGATCTCAAGGAGGCTGTCCTGAGGGCTTACGAATTGCAACCAGAAACGTACCGTTTGAAGTTCCGGGGTGTAACTAAGGGAAGAGATAGCACCTTTTTGGAACACGCCCGGGACTTGTCCGATGCTATGGGAAACTGGCTCCGATCTGAGAAGGTCACAACATTTGATGAAATTAAGCAGTTAATGATGTTGGAGCAGTTCTTTAAGAGCACGGGCGGTGATCTAACTTTGAACTTGAAGGAGAAAAACCCAAGAACTCTAGTCGAAGCAGCAGAAATGGCTGATCGACGGCTGTCGTTGATTCGGGGTTGCGGGTCCTCACAGAAGTACGATGTAAGTGCTAAGGACCGTTATCCTCCCCCTCCCCGTAACAATGACACATTTAAACAGAAGAGCCATGAAACTAAAACTGAATCCAAACCTTACACCACACCGTATGTGAAAAGTCAGGGGCCTTTTACATCACAGTATAAGCCGAAACCGAAATTTATGTGTTTTAGTTGCCACCAGGAGGGTCATAAGGCAAATGAGTGCCCTAGTCGACCTCCTCCGGCAGCCGTGTCTTTTGCTCACGGCATTGGAGTGTTCAAGAGGACATCGGAGTTTGTTAGAGGCATTTCTTCCGAGGTAAATACACTGCCAGTGCAGAAGGATCCGGAAGGCTTATTCCCTGTCCGTGATGCCTTTAGTGACCACAGGGGACTCGGTTGTGTGGAGTGGGGGGGTAGAAGACATGAGGTGAGAATTTTGCGTGACACTGGGGCATCGCAAACACTGTTGAGAAATTGCACTGGTAAACCTGTCAATACGGCGCGGGTGGTTGTGGTTCAGGGAGTTAATGCGACAAGGTCATACCCGCTTGTGAGAATGAAGGTGGAAGTTGATGGTGTGACTCGTGACCTGGATGTGGGGATTGTGGAGAAGTTACCTGTTGGGGGCGTCGACCTCCTTCTCGGCAACGACTTTGCGGGACCTACTTCTGAGGCTCCCCCCTTGGTCGTTGCCGAGAAGCCGGCCGACGTGAGTAGGGAGGAGCAGGAGTGGGTTGAGAAGTGTCCGGGACAGCCTATGGCGTGTGTTGTCACCGGAGATTCTGCATCCAGGGAGTCACATTCTGGTCAACAATCTTTAGATCAGCGAAGGAAGGGTACCGAGAAGGGGTTGAAAGTTGATGCGGTTGAGAGTTTAGTATCAGCGGACATTCTCGGGGACTCAGTATTAGGACCAAATATCGAGTCTGAAGAAGACCCAGTAACTGTTGTGGAAAAGGCAGAGGATGGGCTTAAAAAGACGATGAGACAGCAACGGTACGCAGAGAGAGAGCAACGGGAGGCCAAACTTAATGTAGGAGGGGGGCATGAGTTGTTTCGCAAACACTTGGATAGGTTTGCTCCTTCGGACATTCGTAAGTTGCAATTGGAAGACCTGGAGGTTCTTGAATGTGGTACCGGTGCTGTCGAGTTGAAGGAGGACAGTGTTGCACAGTCGAGAGATGTAGCAACGAGGTACCCTGACGCGTACCCTATGAGAAATGGGTCGGCGAAGACGGTGGTCCGAAGCTTGCTAGTGTATTTTTCCCGGTATGGTTACCCGCAGGTTTTGTTTGCTGCACGGGAGGTACCTGGGGAAAGTTTGGGATTCAGCCCTAATGAGCTCGTCTTTGGACACCGTGTCAGAGGGCCTCTCCATATGGTTGAAGAAGTATGGGAGGGCGCAGAAAAACCTTGTTCTATGCGCAAGTGTGTCCTCAACAGTCGAGAACGGATGTTGCGCAGTCTGGAGTTGGCTGGCCGTAATTTGACTAGCTCTCAGGCCCTCATGAAGGACAGGTACGACCTCAAGGTTGAACTCAGGGAGTTTCACGTGGGTCAGGTGTTGACTCTACTGCCCCTTGTAGGTCACCCCTTATCCGCGAAGTACACTGGTCCTTATAGGGTGGTGGAGGAGCTATCGGACCTGGTTTACTTGGTAGCCACTCCAGACAGACGGAAGCGAAATCAGTTATGTCATGTTAATCCCATGAAGGAGTATGGGAGGCACCCCCCTGAGCCTCTCACTGTGCCTGTGATGACGTTTAGCAGTCAAGGTGGAGAAGGAGAACGGGACAGTCAAGCTCAGGTGGAGGATAACTGGAAGGATAGGAAGTTCAAATGGGCGCCTGAGTGTGAGAAGGTGTTTAGAGAAGTAAAACACCTGTTGTGCACTCACCCGATCCTCAGGGCCCCTGACTTTAGCCTACCTTTCCAACTAGCAACGGGGGCTAGTGGTGTGGGGGCTAGTGCCGTCCTTGTGGAAAAGGACGATGATGGGCTGGAGCATCCTGTTAGTTTCTGCTCGGAGAAGTACAATTCGGCCCAGGGGAGCTGCTCTGTTGTCGAGGAGGAGCTGCTGGCGGTTGTACTTGCTCTGAGGCATTTCGAAGTCTGTGTTCCAGCCTATGGTCCGGTCGTTGTAGTTTACCCAGATCATCACCCTCTCAAGTTCTTGGACCAGTTTCACAATCGAAATATGAGGCTGACCTGGTGGTCACTAAGGTTATTGGTATATAACCTGGACATACGCCATATTGCCGGTTGTGACAACGTGGTTGCAGATGGTCGTTCAAGGGTATATGATCCTGGGTAGATTGACACACGGGTAGCCTCCTGCTTTAGTTTGAATAGTATTTTGCGCTTGGTGCTTGTTGGCTCGCGGTTGTAGCCCAGCGTATTGGGTCGTAAAGCAGGAGTTGAGCGTTTGGTATAGAAGAAAAAACTAGGCTTGCCCCTATAGTGCAGCCGAAATAAACAAATTAAAAACATAAAAATTACAAAACTTTCTTTGATAGTTGAATTTTTTCAGTATGTTATAGCAGTAATTCTGAGTTGCACTCCTCTCAGAATGCTGGGCTAGAGAAGCTCGCTCTTGAGGAGCATAACTACATATAATTTAACCTATTGTGTTGGGAGGGTTATAATTTTGAAAAAATGTTTTGTTGAAGAACTGTGCCAGATATTTTACTGCCGCTGGGTGATGGGAAGTGGAGATATAGCATGGGTTCTAACCATCAGATTTTTGTGAGCCTTGGGGCCTCTGCGAAAAATCTTGGGGGGGGTGTGACGTTAACCACTCCGTTAGAACCGCATGGCTTGTCCTACAGTGACTCGCTAGGATCGCCAGGGCAGTGGATGGGGCTACAGTTTATGTATTAGAGTGTGCTTTATTTCATATTATGAAAGCTCGTGTCATGGGCAGTCCAGAAAGGCTCTTTGTTTTCGCCCATGTCAAGGCTTTATATATTTAATTGTAAAGTATATGTTTTGTCATTAACTAGTAATGATAGGATCTGGGAGAGAGAGAGAGAGAGAGTAGAACGGAGTGAGAGGAGGCGCGCAGTGTTTTTTGTCCCGCTCGATGATGTCACGGCTGGCTGCCTCGCGGGGGTTGGTGGAGAGAGGTCCTTACCATGCTGTGAGCTCTTGTTAGTGGCCAGATCACTTGTAACCGTTTTTTTCCCACGCGGCTCGAGCTAGTGCGAGTATATATACTGGTTCCTCGCCCCACTCTCCCTCAGATCTGGTTTCTAGAACACACTCATCTTTTTTCCCTTGCTATCTGTCCCCACTCCGTTCCTGAGAATCTTTTCCTCTGCCTATCTCTCTCATTCTCCATATCTTTCACCACCTCTTTATTAACAGTATATCCCCTCTGGTTAACTCTGCAAAATCAGCTTCATGCTGGCCAGTTGTATTGTGTGTTAAGGTCTGATATAACCTGTGTATGTTAGTTGTTAAGATAAGTGGATCACGAAGCATTGGTTGGCTTTCATATTGCTGCTTCCTATAATTATTAGTGTTCTGCTGGATTAGATAATGCTAGACTGGGAGTCTGATATAATAGGTATCGTTTCCAATGAGTGCTGGCTTTAGTTAAAAGCGGCACGACATACCTGAGAACTGGAGTTGATTGAGTAAATTCTAGTCTGTGTGCCATTGAGAGTAGAGCATGCACGAATGAGGGCTTTTTGCCTATACCATTCTGCACTGTTCTAGTCTCGATTGTTTGTCTTTGAGGTACGCCAGGAGAACGCTTAATACTTCGGTATTAAGGTTTCTCAAGAGAGCTACCCTTCATTATAACGTAATATTTGACGCACAGACTTGAGATTTGCACTAGGCTATGCAGCATGCCATGCGCACCAGTATCTCGTATCATTGACTCTAGCTAGACTTTATCAATCATAGTAGACATTAAGTATATTAACCTAATTACTCTTTTTATGCATACCCATTTATGATTACACAAGCATTTCGCAGCCTAGTTTGATGTATTGAGACACAAACGACTTAGGCTCTTTTTGTTGATAGGAATACTGCATTGTGGCGATTATTATTAGTGTTGTAGTGTTTAGGATATTCTTGGCTCCGACGGCATTATATATTCTGCCTTTTTGTGTGCATAGCCTGCACGAGCATTGTTCCGCTGCCTGCCTTTTTGGGTTCCATTTCCGATACGAGCATCTTTATAACATCTAACATTTAAAGAAGATTCCTTGTTAGTGTTGAAGGACTTTAGTGCACTTTCTTTCATGCAGGAGTGCCTGACATTTATTGATTAAAGTAACGTAAGCTGTAACTTCTCTTACCACCTTACTTTGCATACCATAACCAAGCACCTTCGGTTATAGGTAGTAATAGGCTGTTTTCACATAACATTAAGCCTAGAGTAGACGCACATTTATTGAGAGTTTGATAGCCTATTATTGCATATAGAACTCTGTAGAGTATTTGTGTTCTTTGTTCACTGGGAATATACTTCAGAGGTTGGAGCTAGCGCTTTCCGTTGTAACATTTATGCCATTACTAGTCCAATGAATAAGAGCCCTGATATATTTGAACCCCAGTCGTAACACAGTAGTTTCCCGGCCCCCAGACTGTGAGGCAGGGTCCCGGCCCTTTAAATTCTTGGCTCCTTCCCTGGCCCACATGCCTAGCTATAGGCAGGCAATTATGGATCATTTCATCTACCCAGTGAAAGTGTTTAGTGAATAATTTGAATTATATACTGTATGTACACTGTACAGTATAATTAAAATGTTACTTGTGACTTTTGGTGACCGAGGGGAGTGAATCTTGGTTAACCCCTTGAGTATTGATGCAGTTTTGTCTAGGTATCATTGATGATTTTACACTATTTTTTGCTTGAAAGACAAATATATTTATCAATAAATGCTGCCTATGAAATAAATACATTATAATCACAAAGATGTTACAGGAAGCTTACAGGAAGTACGGTAAGTACTCTATGGAATTTTAGTTATATTACAGTACAGTATAATTATGCCTACAGTATGTATGTTATATATTATATAATTATATATTTATATAATATATATAACAGCCCCAAAGTCTCGAGCAAGGCCAAGCCCATAATAGAGTATTTGTATTACTATTTTATTTTTTATTTATTAGATTTATTGTTTTAATTTATTTTCTTTTATTTATATTTATTTTTATTTATTTTATATATACTGTATAATTATATATAATATATATATATATATATATATATATAAATATATATATATATATTTTTTTTTTTTTTTGTATTGTCCTGTTCCCCAGGGTGTCTAGCGGAACAACCCCATGGTCCCGAGCAAGGCCAAGGCCCATAATCAAGTATTTGTATTTGTATTTTATTTATTTTATACTGTATAAATACTGTACAGTATATATACCGTATATATATATATATATATATATAATATATATATATATATATATATATATAATATATATTGAGAATATATCACAAATACACGTGAGCCACTAAATGTTTCTAGTCTCTCAGTGGGGATCGAACCATCGACCATCAGAACGATAGCCGACGCTTAATCAACTGCCGTGGTGTAATTGATTAAGCGTCGGCTATCGTTCTGAATGGTCGATGGTTCGATCCCCACTGAGAGACTAGAAACATATATATATATATATATATATATATATATATATATTTTTTTTTTTTTTTTTTTTTTATTCCTGATCCCCAGGGTGTCTAGTGGATCAGCCCCAAGGTCCTGAGCAAGCCCAAGGCCCATAATCGAGTATTTATATTATTATTATATTTTTATTTTATTTATATATTTATTTATTTTATTTATTATTGTTTTTTATTTATTTTATTTATTATTGTTTTTATTTATTTTATTTTATTTATTTCATATTATTTATATTTTTATTTTATATATACTGTATATATACCATATATATACTGTATACAGTATATTAGAGATGGAACGAATATCAATTTTCACTATTTGCGAATACGAATACAAATTTGTTGTAAAATTTGTGAATACGAATAGCAAATATTTCAATCCTTATTTCATCCTTCAAGAACTGGTAATTATTTGTATGTCACCAACAAACGTTAATTAAATTACTATTAATTACCAGAAGTTAATGACGATGTGAATGTGTAATTTCTTAAATATCATAAATGAACTGTATGAATTAATGTTTAATATATTGTAAGAGTTCAGCCATAGAAAATTGAATAATTAAAATTAAATCCATTAAATTTTCTGTTTCCAGTCCTGAGTCCCAATGTTGCCGCTTTTTTGGTACTAAAGTACCAGATTTGGCACATTTGACTCTCTCAAGTACATTTTATACATTTTCCAATAAAATAGTCCATATCTGGTACTAAATACGAAATCAGTGAGGAAATATGATGGAATATATTTTAGTGACACGCTATTACATTGGATATGTCTGAAATGGCAATATTGTGACAGTTCAAATGTCCAGGTCCAGCACACGTTCGTTTACCGGGCAGAGATTCCACTTTAGAATAATTTGGTAGGCCTACTTTACACTAGTTTGATCTGGTACTATTAAATACAGTTAACCCGGCAAGCGCGATAGGCCTCACGGAAGGCTTCCTATAGGGAACGCGATAGGCCTCACGGAAGCAGGACCATAAAAAAAGCTTTCCAAAAAAAAAAAAGGGCCTATCAAAAAAAAAAATTTGTCTCTAGGTGAGATAATTCCCCTCCAGTACTCATCCATGTAAATCTCACCCACCCCCCTCCCCTCCTTCCCCACCTTATTCCCCCCTCCCTCCCCTTCTCAATTATCACCTATTTTCCCTCTTATTATCATCATTTATCGGTTATTTTTCTCTCCCGCGATAATGTAGCACAAGTGGGTTGCAGAAAAGATCGATATGTAACACCCAGACACCAGCCCACACCGCCCCGCTTGTCTCAGTTACCTCACAGACAGCGAGAGAGGAGGGTTGACTGTAGCTCTCTCTCGCCTGACATTACGACCGGGTGGCCAATATCTTCGTTTTTCACCACCCAAATGCTTTTCCCACTTATTTTAGCACTCTTGAAGGTTCATATATACATCATATATGTAAAATAAAAGCATACCGAAAACAAATAATGGTCTATATTGTAAATATAACGAATTCTGTCAGAATCCAAGGCTAGAAATACACAAATAACTACCCTAGCCCCTAGGTCTATTTAGCGCTTACCGGGTTAAGTAGCAACACTGCTCAGTCCTCCTTCATTCCACTTTAGCGGCCCAAACGCACATCTACACTGTTATTTATTAGTTTGTGATAACTTTAAAATTTAATATTTAACATTTGAGTATACAGTATATTCTATTGGTTTCATGAACATATTCGCATATTTGCAAATAGCTATGAATGGAAATACGAATACGAATATTGAAAAACATAGCGAATATTCGGACATACGAATACAAAACAAATATTCGGTCCATCTCTAGTATATATATATATATATTTTTTTTTTATTCCTGTTCCCCAGGGTGTCTAGTGGATCAGCCCCAAGGTCCCGAGCAAGCCCAAGGCCCATAATCGAGTATTTATATTATCATTATATTTTTTATTTTATTTATATATCTATTTCACCCACCTTCATCATCAAAGTGGATATAGGCCTCCTGGGGAAACCACTCTAAAAAAATAACGAGTCAAGTGCAGTACCTCCGTGGGTGGCTAGGAAATCTGTGCATATTTCTCTGGTTTGACACCTTGTATATATATATATATATATGTATATGTATATATATATATATACAGTATATATAATTATATATTTGCGTATACAATAGAAGTATTTCTGAATTTATTACTTGAAGATAACCTGGCTTTCTTGTTTTGTTTTTTCAGTGTCATCCCAGGAGCCATTTCCCTTCTCGTTGGGAAGGGTTGTGGCCCTACCAGGTAAGTAAAATTGACAACCTTCATGACTGACATGTGTTCTATGAACATTATACAATTATTGGCAAGGAAAATTATATAAAAGTGTTGTATATTGTGGCAAAGATATACAACTGTATAAACATTCTCATATATTTACATAACAATAACAATGCATGGAAACAATTGCGCATACCTCGCGAACCAATTACTCTATATTATTTTGGTTTTCACCATTAGAAAGAGCATAATTTTCTGATTACGGTGATATATACGTATCCGAGCAAATAAAGCAACGCCAAGGTGGGGAACAGCTCGGAACCCGGCTAGCGTCTGCGGAACGGAGACGAGTGAAGCGTAAATATTCGCATTTTGGCTCTTCATTTCAAATATTCATAGAACAAAAAGTATTTGTCGTAGGAACTTCTATTTTTTGTTTATTCTTTTCAGAATTATCTGCCGTATTCATACAGCCTAAATTGAAAACCATAGACATCGTAATAAGGAAATAATTCGAAAATGTTATAAACCATATCATGCAAAGTCATACTTTTTTTGCTTTCGGTCACTGCTTGAGAACTATTGAAGATAGACAATTTCTGTTTTCAGATTTGGAAAGAGCAGAAAAAATACTATTATTTGAGCAAATAAAAATATATGGTCATCACTCACAATTTCGAGATAGGACGGTGTGAAGACAATTGCCCGGAAAAAACTTTTATTCCGCAGTCGTTTACACTTTCATATTGCGATTTTTTTTTTTTTATAATGTAGTACTGTATAGTTATTCCTCTTTCCATTGACATAATATACATCACAATAAACAGCATTCTGGTGGATGAAAATACAGAAAAACACAAGGCTTCGAAAACTCGCCCGGCCGGAATATTTCGGGGCAAATTAGAGAAGGTCTGACCATTTTCAACTAAAAAACTAAGCCGGATGCGAGTGTTTTAACCCCTCAGACCCGGAAGGGCTCTTAACCCGGGAGCTGCGGGGAGACTCTTAAGAGTTCCCCCGGCGGACTGCGGGAAGACTCTTGAGAGTAAGTAAAATAAAAAATCAACTTTTGACATCGAAAAAAAAAAAAAAATATATTTTTATTTTTTTTTGGCCCCTGGGCCATGCAAAATCTCAGTCCTCTACCTCCCCTCCTTCCCCACTTTCCTCCTCTCCTTCAGTTATCACCTATTTTCCCTATTATTCCCTTATTCTGAGGTATATTTTCGTGCTAACATTAGCGAGTTGCAAGCAGGGTGTTGTCATCACTGATGGCAAGCGAGTGCAAGAGAGAGAGAGAGAGAGTATCGATCGACTGTGTCTCAGTGGCCTTGGGGGAAATTGGCGGGAAAGCAGTTTGCCTCACCCATACATTATACAACTCGCGGGCTATATCTCCGATTTTGACCATCCAAACGCTGTTTTCACTCGTTTTATTGTTGTTTCAGGTTAATACCTTTATAATCAACCCATAATAGGCGCATATGGATAATTATTAATGCTATTAATGGTACAATGAATATTTTAGTGACGGAAACACCTCAAATACGTCAGCACAGGGGGACGTTTTCAATTACCCCCATGCGCACTTGTTAGGTTAAACACCCATAAAAAACACACCCGAGCTACCCGGAAGGGCTCTTAGACACCCATGAGCTCAAAGCCTGTAAGCTTGGTGTGCGAGGCGTCGGTCCGACGCATGTAAACAACAGCCGGCTGGACCGACGCCCCGCATCTCCGGCCACAAGGAGTGCGTCGCTTGTTCGTGTGTGCCTGTATGTTATTGTTAAGTATCGAAAAGTAGTGTAAAGTGGCTGTTTTTGCCATAAAGATATCTCCAATGAAATCATCATCACAACTGAACCAGTTGACTTAGAGAGCTCTACTTAACGCCATTCTACAGGTACGAAACACATCTACGCTTGGAGATGCACGGGAATGCGGAAGCAGTCAGAATAACAAAGATACGGTAGCCTAGGCATAGACGTTTTTCGGCCAAAACCCCCGGGTCTCGGGGAAATTATATAATATAATAGCCGGGGCTGGAGGGTTAATGAACATACGGTACCGGGTATTTTATTTTACTAAGCGTTACAGTATTTTCACATAGCGATTTTGATTAGTTCCTTTGCGTTTATCTTGTGTCGTTCCAGTTTTGGTTTGTTTATTTTGCAAGTTTTACATTATGTGTACTGTTATAGCACAACCCGAGACACCACACGGCCCAAACACCCTAGCCTACCCCCTCCAAAACCAAGTGGGAACCCTTTACAGAAAACACTGCCATGATGCACCTGCCTCCCCCTTGTCAAACCAAAACAAACAACCCCCAAATTGAAGAGGCGGCATCTACGAGAGGACATCAGCGTGACGTCACACACCCAGGCCGGCCTAGGATTGGTTGACCAGAGCCGCGCCTCCACTAACCAGGGCGAGCTGACGTCATCACCCAACCGACCAGCAGTAAAATCAACATATCAGAGGAAGTATCAAACCCACCCATTGCGGCCTTCTGCCCGGGCACATGGATATTAGCAAATATTTGGAGATGGTTATCATCACCATTTCCATGAATTATCCAGAAAATAAAAAGCCTGCCACATTGCTAGTAAATATAGGATTCAGGACCTACGCCAGACTCTCCGGAATAGTCACCACCGAGACGCCTGGGACGGATTTAAGTCAATAATCACCACCCTCCAACCTTCTCTGGGTCGCGTCCCTGCACTAAATAAATTACATGCCGTTACATATACGAAGATTTTGATGACACTTTGATGCAATTTAGCAGACACACCCAAGTGGCATATCCCAGGGCCAATGTGAATCAAATAAAGTAATCTCTGATAACCTAGTTCGCATCGTACCTGATAACATAAAGCAGTATTTCGCCATACACGAGGTCATCACACCCGCGGAGGATTTTCAAACTACAGTATCAGGAAACTGTTGTCTGTGTCCCCTAATTCCACGACACAACTCTGCGCCATCAGCCGCACACCCACTCAACCTCAGCCTTCTGCAAATGCTCCAGTTCCCCCTTAGTAACAACCTCACCATAGCCTCACACACCCTCAGCCTTCTGCTACTCACTTGGTACTTGACTTACCCACAGCAACAGTACAATTTTGGCCAAACCCTTTCCAACCCCCCACCCCTCAAACTCTTAGAACCCACGACTGACTCCAATCAATCTTTGTGAATTACCGCCCTGCCAAGGTAACTGTCCCCTTCGTACTTGGCGGGCTCACGACAGGTCACGCCAATCGTCTCGGCAATACCAACCCTTCCAACACCGGTCAACCCATAACTCTAGAGGTAACGTCTATTGCGGCCGCCAACCTCACAGAAATCCACGTCGCGGCGACACAGCCAGATTAGAACCTCCCCCACTACCCCACTCAGTATTCCCCACAAACGCCTGTGACTCCTCCCGCACCTTTAATCTTGCCTACTCATCCGCCGATCCCTCCTATGAGATGGATTTTTAGAAGCGCTCTTGTATTCTCTCAACACCTCTCCCTCGGTAACACGGAACCCGTGACAAATGGTAAAGAGAGCGCAAGTTGGCATCTTATGTATATTGACAGGGGGAGGAAGGGGGTTGCTCCCTTGTCATTAACCCCTTCTGTACCGGTGATGTACTTTTCATTACATTCTGACAACTATTAGAAGATTTTGCTCAGCTTAGGAATGACGTCTACCCATTAACCCTTTCAAGTTTTTATGATGCAGAGGTTGCCAGATTAGCAATAATAAATAGTTCTCTCATTCTTATAATTACCTCTCCAAAATTATTTTTCTGCCCACAGCTAACTCAAAGACAACTGCAGAGGTTGAAGTAACTAAACTAAAGGTTTCTAAATACCCCTGATGGTAACAAAGGCTTTAAAGTATCCCTAATAGGCTCAAAATTTCGTCAAGAACGTGAGAGGGCTAAAAGTCTACAGACTATCTCAATTAATCCTATTAGCTACCATATATATATTTCCTAAGCTTCATAATATCGTCTAAATATACAGTAGCTACAATAAAATTAAAAAGACGTCGCCGGTAAAGGGGTTAATCTAACCTAACCTAGTATTGGGCAGCCCCCCGCAAGCGTGTCAAATTACTTAAAAAATAATGCGAGTAAAAAAACACCCCTGACATAGTGCGCTATAACAAAATGGTCAACAGAAAACAGGTGTGATGCGAGGGCAGTGGACCCGATAGCACAACTCTTAACTGTTTATATATATCCCATTCAGTACCGGTGACATCTTATTTATTTATATTCTGGCAACTATTAAGACGGTTTTACTCGGCTTAGGAAGGATGTCTACCCGTTAAATGATAACAGACTGTCTCAATCCGTTTAGCCACCATATATCCTTCTTAACCCTTCCTTCCCGGATGCCCTCATGTACGCCCATAAAAAAGCATGTAACAGGTACCCGGAAGGCCTCATATGCACCCACGACGTCACAGCCTGTGAGCTTGCTGTGCGAGGCGTCGGTCCGACGCATGTAAACAACAGCCGGCTGGACCGACGCTCCGCATCTCCGGCCACAAGAAGGAGAGCGTCGCTTGTTCTTGTGTGCCTGTATGTTGTTGTTCAGTATCGAAAAGTGGTGTAAAGTGGCTGGTTTGGCCATAAAGTTATCTCCAATGAAATCATCATCACAGCTCACCCAGTTGACTTAGAGAGCTCTACTTAATGCCATTTTACAGGTAAATAACACAGCTACGCTTGGGGATGCGCGGGAATGCGGGAAGCAGTCTGATTAACGAATATACGGTAGCCTAGCCTAGACGTTTTTCGGCCAAAACACCCGGGTTTCAAGGAATATATATATAATACATAACCGGGGCTGGAGGGTTAAGCTAAATAAAATTGTCTAAATGCAGCTGAAATAAAAGAAAAAGACGTCGCCAGTACTGTAAGGGATATAAACAGTACAGTAGGGTCCCGCATAAAACGAGTCGATTAAAACGACCGACCTAAAATATTAACATTTAATTTTCGATCAGAACGAATGTGATCACATAAAACGAGTCCGCCGCCAAAGTGGGGCAAATCCGAGGAGTTTTCATATAGAGCGCCGAAATATCGTACAAAACGTACGAAATATCGTACGCTCCTGACGGAAATTTACGCTTCCAGTGAACATTGACGATATTGGGCCACCAAAATGCTGTGTTCACATAAAACGCCCTCGTTTATCGACCATAAACTCGTTTTATGTGAGACCCTACTGTATATACATTTGGGGGCAGGAGGCTAGGAATCCTCCTCCCCTTGTAAAATTCTCCTACTCACAGAGACAAGAGAATGGGGCGAGGGAACGCGAAAGTGGTGCCGGGCCCTAAGATTTGGAACATTACAGGGTTCTGTTCGGGCTCTGTCTCGAGTCGGCCACCCCCAGCAATGGGGTTTGTGCCTGAGTATATACATACATACATATATATTTGATAAGATCCTGTGTAGCGGGGAGAACTGTTTTTCAGATGCCTAAAAATCTGTGTGTGATAACCCGGGTTCGAATCCTGGTGGATCACATAAAGTGACATACAGTATATACTTTCATTAATTTCATTGGAGGTGTTTGGTGTTGTGGTGAAATTAATAAAAAATAGAATATCTTTAACCTAACCAAACCCAAACCAAACCTAATCTAGTATATTAGTGGACTATTTATTTATGTAAAATGTAAAAATATATTGTAGAATTACCAAATTATTGAGATATAAGTACAGGTCTCCCCACTACACAGGATTATACCATATTTTTCTAATTTCTAGCCTTAGAAAACTTACCTATTCCTACAGAAGCAGAACCGGTACCCTTCTTTTTCTCCTCCTAATTTTTTTCTTTTTCTCCTTCTCCTCCTCCTTTTTCTTTTTCTTCTTCTTTGGGAAACGGGCAACCAGTAATTAGGTTTTTGGATGGGTCTCTCTCTCACTGCTCTCCATCAATCTGCGAACAAGATTATCATAAATAATCATAATGTAAAACTTTGCAAAATAAACAAACCAAAACTTTGACAAACACAGTAAAAAGACAAAACAACTAATCAAAATCACTATGTGGAAACAACGCTTAAGCAAAATAATAATTCTTTATAAATAAAAGAACACAATCCACCACGAGCTAAACACTAAATATAAACTAAAACATTAGGCTTTCCATAATGCAGTTAGGTCTGAGTACATGATTAGATTCATATCCAAAATTCGAAAATGGATATTGATCGTGATCGTGTACTCAACTTTTAACTGTGTTGGTGGTGTAATGGTTTAGATGCTTATGTTCTGGGTGTGGTGTCCCAAGTTTGAATCCCGGGAGGACCATATGCTTTCATTAGTTTATTCAAGTGTATTGGGGTTTGTAATTGATGATTAATGTTAAGAACGGGATGTTACATAAATACTAACTCCACAAAGTTGACAGACGGGCTATGAAAAACATGGACATAAGTATGTCAACACTGTCAAGATCCGATTATGCGTTTGTTTTCTGATCGAACTGGCTGAGGACAAACTGGCTTGTGATCGAAACGACTCCAAGCTCGTAATGCAATCATGCGCATAATATTTCTATGTACAGTACTGTACTGTATAAGATCACAGAGACACAGAACTTATGTGGGCAACTGTACTGTACAGTTATCGCACATATTCCGTTCAGTATCCCAGTAACTTTGTAGTTTTGGCATCGCCACACCCACCTCCCTCACTCCACCACCTACCTTCCAGGAGGTGGAGAAGGGGGGTTATAGGTTGTCAATGCAGAGCAATTGTTTGAAAAATTGAATGATTATAAGAAGGTATAGGAGAAAATTAACAGGAAATAGCATTGTTTTGGCCATTTTATGGTAAATTTCTATAATTGCACCTATACGAGCTAAACAAAATATTATTGTATTTAACAGGAAGGTACGACAAGGTAAGTGATGTGGTATAGGTGGCAATATGCGGAAATGGATTATAAGGGCATTTCGCCCCCTCAGACAAAAGTTTATCAATCTAGATGTGACACGGATTTTACAATGTTTCAGAGAGACTTTAGCCTAACCTAACCTATCCTAGTATTATGGGTGGGGGCTGCCGCCCTCACACTCCCGCTGGTTGGGTAAAACGGTAAAAATCCAGTTGGGGTGGAGTGAGTAACCATAGATTTTCGTAAGGGGATCAGAGGGGGCGAAATGCCCTTATAATCCATTTCCGCACATTGCCACCTATACCCCATCACTTACCTCGTCGTACCTTCCTGTTAAATACAATAATCCTGTAATTTGTTTAGCTCGTATAGGTGCAATTATAGAATAATTCCAAAGAAATTACTCTGCTTTCGTTTGACACCCTGGGGGGTTGAGCGAGTGGGTGCGGTGCTGCCAAAATAAGCCCGCAGCGTAAGGGTTAAGGCCTCTTTTTAATAATTAGGCTAATAGGTCTTTTAAATAATTAGGCTAATAGGAACAGTTTAATACAAATTCTTCAGGTTAAATTCAAGCTACATTTTGCAGCGATTTTCACACGATTGCCGTCACAACCGGTATGCGTTTAATTTGATAATTTTTTGTTTTCCCCCGAAAATATCCCACGGCCAACTGATATTTTTTCGGCAAGAATGTTAAGTGCGGGCATACCTACCCCCCATGACATATTGTCATCATCATATATATTGCCAGCAGGGGGCAAATTACCGAAAAAATCACTGTCAAAATAGACGCGAACTTAACCACGGCGATCGACAAATGTAAACATGGCGGCGGAGGCGTCGGACCTTTGCAATCATGTTCCTGTCTATTTTGAATACCATTGAATACAATATGTTGAGGAGGGCTTTGACCCCCCTCACCTCCCCCATGACATATTGTCATCATCATATATATTGCCAGCAGGGGGCAATTACCCGAAAAAATTTGCCGTCAAAATAGACGCGAACTTAACCTTGGCGATCGCCCTATGTAAACATGACGACCGTACTCTACATCCATCCCATTTTTTCCCCTGATTTTAATATACAGTATATGATGACAATAAGTCACGGGTGAGGGGGGCCGACCCCCCCCCCACCCTCCCGCGCGGGCCCCCCTTATCAACACAAAAGTGGTCAAAATAGAAGTAAATGTAACGGTCATGATTCAAAGCATGCGAATCACTGCAAAAGGTTGCTTAAAAGATGCCAATCGATTAGGGTTATGTTAGCGGGCATACACGTCGCTTTACTGGAGTTGTACCTTCGCGGTTATGTTCGCGCCTAATTAACTTAATTTTAAGAAATTATCCCACAGCCAGCTGTTCCTTGCCCCTACTAGTAATATATATAGGCCAATATGGTGGCATAGCAACTTACCGTCACTAGAAACAAATATAGGCATAGGCTACTTGAAAATTAGGAAGAATACGGTTAAACATATCAAGATCTACATATTGGGTTAAATCTTAAAATTATCCCAGCTCACCGGTTACTTGCCCCTTGCTGTCATTATATATGACTCAAGTGCCTACAGCCCCAAAGAAACGGTCAAAGAATCGAACATAGAAAGTGTGCGAACCGCGAGGGTAAGCTCCTTGAATGATGCCGAATACAGCCCCCTATTGGCATTAATGTTGATTTATATAACACAGGAAGGATGTAGTATCCGGGTGTACGGTCGTCACGTTTACATATGTCATGCGCTCGCAGCTACGTTCCCGTCTATTTTTACTTTTTTTGCCTTATTTGCCCCCTGCTGGCAATATATATGATGATAACAATAAAACATGGGGGGTGAAGGGGGCAAAGCCCTCCCCCTCAACCTATTATTGCATGCCACGGCAGTCAAAATAGACGGGAACATAATCCCGACCGTGAGACTAGTGTAAACAAGGCGGGCGGTATGCCCGAATATTACACCCTTAGCAACACATGTAACCGAAACTTTATATTTAGTAGTAGCCTCTACGTCTCCAACGTAGAGCTATATACTTATCGTATAATTCCGTTCCGCTCTGGAGCGGGCAATTATCGTAATCACTAGCGCGATTAAATCGATAACATGTAGAGTAGCACCTTACTCTCTCTACTAGGTACGTTGTACACACTCTTGAGGCTACTATTTTAAAGGAAATGAAAATATTGATGAGAAAGAAAAGAGAAAATTGCAGAACATTGTCCATCCTATCTGGCTCCTTAAGCCGTTGTCACGGGTCCACCGCACAACCCGACCGGGTTCATTAGATCATTCCTTTTCGCGCTACATTCTATGACGCACACACTTTTTCTGGTGCTCTGTTTTTGTGCCTACAACTCCTGTCACCTCCCCTTTGGGGGTGTTGTGGGCCTTATTTAAGGTACCTGTGATTCTAGACAGATGATACGTGCTGTAGGCACACTGAAAAATGGGCTCAAATGTGTTTTTCTTGGAGTGTAGCGTCGAAACTGGAGGTTACTTCATTTTTTGCCATCTGCGCATGCGTCGCCGCTTGGGCGACCCTCGTTCATTTAGGCTTTGCCTTTTTAATTCATTTCACTTGCGGTGGCTTTAGTTTTGTCTTTAGTAAGCTTCTTGTCATTATATTTTTTTTTTTGGTCACTGCCTTTATTTTTGCTTTTCTTTTCGTGAAATTAGGCCTAGGCTTACTTGTGCCCTTCTAGTTGGTTGGAAGGGGGGCGCTGACCCTTGTAGGGCCGATCCCTTTTGGTGGTCTTTTTACTTGTTGCTGCCTCTCTTCAAGAGTGCAGGAACTAGTGCGCCAGGTAATTTCATATATTACTGCCTCAAGTACCGAATAGGCTAACTTCTGAGGTTTTGGCCTAGCCTGGGGGGGGGTTTGGATTTCAACAATGTGGCAACCTCAATCTGGCATACAATGCTCACTTTTTGTTTGACGGACCCAGTGCTCTTGTCTCCATGGGTACAGTCCCACAAAACCGCGGACGTAGCCCGTTCTGATGAGTTTTTGTCCGACAGTTTTTGTTCTGTCTACTGCCCCTCCTATGGTATTGATTATATCCCTCATCAAGGGTACAGTAACTGGTGGCGCCTTGTAATTTCATATATTACTGGCTCCGGCACCGATTAGGCTAACTTCCGTTTTTAGCCTAGCCTTGATGGGGGGCGATTTGGTTTAGATTGCGACTCTGCGGCCTCCTCAATCTGGCATACTCTGCCCCTGTCTTGATATTACGGCCCCAGTGCTCCGTCTTCCTGACGCTTCGGTCACTTGTTGCTTACCCTCCTCAAGGGTACAGTAACTGGTGACTCCCTGAAATTTCATATATTGCTGGCTCTGGTACCGAATAGGCTAACTTCCGTTTTTTCGCCTAGCCTATTCCAATTCATTATTAATCTGACTCTAGTACTGATTAGGCTAACTTTTTTAGCCTAGCCTTGAAGGGGGGCGTTTGGTGTACAACTCTGTGGCCTCCTCAATCTGGCATAAATGCCCCTGTATTGCTCGGCGGCCCCAGTGCTCTGTATTCCTGTCGCTACGTTCCCTTGTTGCTTCCCCTCCTCAAGGGTACGGTACCTAGTGGCTCCCTGTAATTTCATATATTACTGACTCAAGTGCCGAATAGGCTAACTTTTGTTTTTTAGCCTAGCCTAGTGGGGGGCGACTTTAGTTTCCGTCCCTTTTAGTGTCGTTCCCTGTGCTTTGTTACCTGCTGCTGGTTGCTTCCCCTCCTCAAGGGGCCGGTAACTTGTGCACCCTGTAATTTCATATATTACTGACACTCGTACGGTTTCGGCTGCTTGCCGTTTTTTGGCCTAGCCTAAGGGGGGTGCGCTTTGGTTTTCAACACTGTGGTAACCTCATTCTGGCATTCGTGCTCGTGTTGTTTGACGGTCCCGGTGCTCTGTCTTCCTGGTTCTCCCCGTACCTGCGGACGTAGCCCGTTCTGATGTGTTTTGCCGACAGTTTTTCTTTTGTCTCTTGTCCCCTTCGGTAGTGTCTGCTTACCCACTGGCTCTCCCGCGCCTGTTGTGGTCCCTTTGGACCCCCCCCCCCCTTTTTTTGGAAGGGATGGCTTTCACTGTCATTTGTACCACAGGCCTTGCTGAGCCGTTCTGTTGGGTTACCGCCCTGGGTCGGGTGCTTCCCGCTCTAGGTCGGGTACTTCCCGCTCTAGGTCGGGGCCTTCCTTTACGGTTGCATGGTCGCCTCCTGGCACCTCCGCTCTGGAACGGGACTTGCCTGTTCTATATCGGAGATTTGTTTTTGTTGCTGCTTGATACCCACGGACTCTCCCGCATCTGTTGTGACTGGCCTGGCTCCCTTAGGGGTCCTCGGCTTCTGGCAGGGCCCCTCGGGGCCTCTCCGCTCTAGGACGGGCCTTCTTTTGTATTTACCTAATTGTATTTACCTAATTGTAGTTTACAGGAGTTGAGCTAAGCTCGTGTTGTCCCGTCTCTCAGTCTACTTTTTATCCAATTTTTTCTTGAAAATATGGATGTTCCTTGCCCCTACCACCTCCTCCTCCAGCCCATTCCATTTGTCAATACATCTATAGGGGAAGCTAAACTTCCTGATATCGTTCTTGCAGGTAGGTCTTTTTACTTTGTAGCTGTGGCCTCTAGTTATTCCTGTATCCATAATTAATATATCCTCCCTATCCAGCCTCTCCAGCCCCCGGGCACATTTGTACATCATTATCATGTCTCCCCTCTCTCTCCTCTCTTTTAGACTCCGTAGATTTAATTTGTCTAGCCTCCCTTCATATGGCAGTTCTCTGAGACTTGGAACCAATCTAGTGACTGCTCTCTGGATTCTTTCTAACTTGTGAATATGCTTCTTTAGATGCGGGGACCACACCACTGCTGCATACTCCAATCTTGGTCTAATCATACTCTTCATAATTTTCGCTACCATGGTCTCATCCAAGTAGTTCAGAGCAACTTTCATATTCCCGGCCATTGCATACATTCCACTAAAGAGCTTGTTAATATGTTTCTCTGGCGACAAATTATCTTGTATAATCAACCCTAAATCTTTTTCTTTTTCGGCCTTGCTAATTATATTATCTCCCATCCTGTACTCCCAATTTGGTCTATTCACACTTCTTCCCATATTTAACACATGGCATTTACTTATATTAAATTTCATTTTCCACTTGGTGCTCCATTCGTATATTTTATCTAAATCCCCTTGCAGCTCCTCACAACTACTTTTATTTGTTATTTGTCTCATAATTTTTACGTCATCTGCAAACATTGACATGTAAGAGTTTATGCCTATCGGCAGGTCATTCACGTACATAAGGAACATGAGAGGTGCCAACACAGATCCCTGCGGCACACCACTCTCAACTTTCCGCCACGATGAGTAAGTTCCTCTAATGTTGGTCCTCATTTCCCTATCCGTTAAATAACTCTCCATCCATTTCAGCAAACTCCCCCTGACACATCCTAGCATCTCAAGCTTAGATAACAATCTCTTATGTGGTACCTTATCGAATGCTTTGGAAAGGTCTAAGTAGACGCAGTCCACCCATCCGCCTTTTTCTTGGAGTACATCTATCACCCTACTGTAATAACATAGCAAACTGGTAACACAAGATGTCCCTTCTCTGAATCCAAATTGCTTTGGGGTTATTATCTTCTTTCTCTCCAACATTTTCATCCATCTCTTCCTAATTAGCTTTTCACAAATCTTGCATACAATACTAGTAAGTGAAACTGGTCTATAGTTTAGAGGGTCCTCAGGGTTTCCATTCTTGTATATCGGAATGATATTAGCTCTTTTCCATTCAACAGGAACCTGTCCTTTATCTAAGGAAGCTTGAATTATGTCCCTCACTGGCTCTACTAATTGTTCTGCACACTCCTTTAAAACCCAGGCAGACACTTCATCTGGTCCCATAGCTTTCCTTACTTCAAGTCCTCTCATCGCAGATAACAGCTCATCTCTAGTTATTTCAATCTTACTAAGACCACTCTCCAGTACTCCCGCCTGTGGTTCGTCAAAACCTTCCTCTCTAGTAAAAACTGACCCCAATTTGTTATTCATTACCTCACACATGTCCGATACATTTTCATACGTCCTAGCATCAACTCTTAATTTAGTAATTTGTTTCTTTACCTTCAACTTACTGTTTATATATTTATAAAATAATCTAGGGTCACTTTCACATTTATTTACTATGTTCTTCTCATAGTTCATTTTAACTTGCCTAATTATGTTAACATATCTATTCCTCTCCTGTTTATATTTATTCCGATTACTCTCAGTGTTCCTTCTTCTTAATCTTGCCCAAGCTGCATCACGCCTACCTAAAGCTCTTTTGCATTTCAAATTAAACCAATCTTTCTGCTTAGTAAAATTTCCAGTTTTATATCTTGGGACAAACATATTGGTTCCCACTCTATAAATTTCGAGGAATCTACTATATTTACCTTGTACGTCCCGTTCCTTCAAAATAAGATCCCAATCTACTCCCTCTAAATATCTTTTCAAGGATACATAATCAGCTTTACTATAATTTAATCTGTCATTTATGTAGCTATTGTCTAATCTATTGGCATTACTCGAGGTCAACTTCCATTTTAGTAATAGGTGATCACTTTTACCTACAGGACATAGATAGTTTATATCACTAATTTCGTGAGGATCTTTTGTAAAAATCAGATCGAGTTTAGAAGGTTCGTTATTACCCCTCATTCTTGTATTTTCCTTCACATGTTGTGCAAGTACATTTTCCGTAACCAACTCCACTAGCCGACTTCCCCAAGATCTCTGATTTGGCCCTGCATCTCCCGATTCCCAATCAACCTCACTACAGTTGAAATCTCCTACCAAGATCAATCGATTCTTCCTTAAAAGCAATCTTCTCAACGACTGAATCATATCCTCTACCATCTCCTCAAACTCCAACTCCCTCCATGCTCTGGTCTTTGGTGGCATGTAAGCTACTGCTATGTCTAGCTTTTTTCCTTCTATATCATTGAGTTCAACTGCCATTATTTCTGCCTTGTCATTATTTAACTCCACGTGCTTTGCTGTCATAGGGTTCTTAACTAATACTGCCACTCCACCTCCCCTTTTACCCTTTCTATCATTTCTCCATATATTATATCCTTCACTAAACACTATGTTGCTGTCAAAGTCCTGGTTCAGCTTTGTCTCTGTCAAACAGACTATCTGTGGTTGATCTTTTCTTAATATATTATCTAACTCTACCTTTTTACTATTTATTCCATCTATATTAGTGTAGTAGCACAGTATATTTGAATCCACCTCCTTGTTTCTCTTCCCTCTCTGCCTCCTACCAGGTTCACCTCCTCCTCCATCCCTTCCCTGACCCAGTTCCACCTCCCCCACTAATTCTATTCTCCTCCCCCCTCTCTCTCCCTCTGTTCCACCCTCTCCACCACATCCTGGCTCTCTCTCCGGTCCCCTGCTCCCTGCATTATCTCTCGCTCCGTCTCCTTGCTTTGACTTCGTACTTGTCTCTCTGTCTCTTTCCCTATCACTCCTCTTACTTTCGGTTCTTGGTGGCTCCTGATGTACCACTTCCTTACTTGCCCTTCCCTTATTCTCCAAAAAAATTTCTTCTTTTGCTCTTCAGACAACTTTCCATTCTCTTCATCAGCCTTAGCTTGGAGTTCCCTTAACTGTTCTCGTTCTTCTACACTTAGGTCCTTTTTTACCCTAATATGATTCAGCTCTGACGAATTTAATTTCCAGCTCACATTGGCTACTGCTTCTGCTGTTGATCTAAACTTTAGTTCCACTCTTAGTGGTCTCATCTCGCCCTTCTTATATATTCCTAACCTTCTCACCTCCTCCAGTTCTTTTACCCATCCATAACCCTCGTCTAAGTAATCCAGTATCCCCTTGACTTTCACAACATCCCTTTCCTTTCTTACCTTCATATCTGCCAGGTGCTCTTCCACATCTCCAAAGATTACTACACACTTACCTCTATCTATTATCTCTCTCACTACCTTCTCTTTCTTCTTTAAAACTTGCACTACATTTTTTTCAAACTCTTTCTTTTCCTTTTCTCTCTCTTCCTTCTGCTCCTTCACAATTTCTTCAAGGGCTACCATCGTGGCACTTTCTACCCTTGTCCACTCAGTTTTTACCTCACTAATTCCTTTTACTTCCTCACTCAGGTGGCCCTCATATTCCTTAAGCTGAGCCTTGAGTGCCACATTTTCCGACGCTAACTCGTCTACTCTGGCCATCACTGCCGCTAGGCTGTCACTTACTGGCCTAGGCCTATCCACCCCGCTAGTAACGCCACACATATCGGACAAAACTTCTACTTTAGCCCCTAACTCCTTCCTCCAATTTTCCATCACTCCCCTCCATCTCACAAGACCCATTAATTGTTTTTTCATACTTGCCAACTGATCATCCTTGTCCTCGGTGATAAAGCCTTCAAATTCATATTCCTCCTCATCCCCAGCTAGGCTTTCACGCCTTCCCGCCATCGCGAGGTGGTCGTCTGCCAGCCTAAAAACAACAATCGCCCCACTATCCCATCTCACTCCAGGAACTGTTTTACTTAATCCATATTTTCAATTACTTGGAATATCCAATTACATCTGAATTGCTCATAAAACACCTAATTACTTATTGAAATGCACATATAAATTTCCGGGACAACACTTAGACACTCCTATCAACTTCACACAAGGTAACTCATTATCGGAGAGCAGCTGCGAGGTGTTGACAGCTCGGAGGACTGTTGAGGACTGTGCATTCTTGCCTTCCACCTTCGGCGCTGCTCTCGTCTATTACCGCGTCCCGTTCCTGGGCGGGGGTGTCCGTCTACGGCTCCTCCGCTCTGGTCCGGGAATGTCGCTTCCCGCTCCAGGACGGGGGAGTCCGTTTCCGGCTCCTCCGCTCTGGGGCGGGATTGTTGCTCCCGCTCGATGTCGGGGTTTTTCCGCTCTAGATCGGACATCCCCGTTTACGGACGCGCTCATCTTGACTCGGTTTAGGCCTAGACTGGTCGTCCTGCACTTCCATTAAGACATATTTTAATGCTCCTTTTTACCAGGCTGTGCTTTCTGACCTACAGGACCTCTTCACTGATACCGGCCTTAAGGTCTCCATTATGTTTTGGGGTGGGGTTTCCTTCAGTTCTTGAGAGGGTTGAGCCTACCCCTTGGTTTTTTCTGACCTGGGGTTTGGGGCTCTTTGGCCTGTTGCTGGTTCCCCTATGGCCTTCCTGTTCCTCCTTTTGGAGGGTTCTCTTCAGCTTTAACTTCCAGGGGGACATTGGGGGTGGGGGGGGCACTCTCCTTCATTGGACGGGACTCCAGTCTCCAGGCCTAGTGAGAGCTTTTAGACTACTCCCTGACCTGGTGCCTGTAGCCTATTCTGGGATCTCTGATCTTTATTTTGTGCATGACCTCATGCCTGATACTCCTGCCTGGCCTCCCATTTCGGGGGCACTCTTTGGCCTTCTTCTTAAGGATTCATCGACTTTCAGTGGTTTTTTCGTGGTGCTTCCGACCAGGCTTTCGTCTTGTCTCTGCCAATGACATACTGTACATGCGTGCATTGCCATGGCCTTTATTTTCATGGTGCTTACAAACAGGCTTTCTTCTTGTTACTGTCGATGACATACATGCATACCTTCCCATGGCCTACACGGGGTCTTCACAGGTTTTTTTTTCTTCTGGTTCCGGTGTAGTATGTCTACCTCGCTCTGCTCTCGCCACGGGTTCCTCCCCGGGTGGTGAGTTCCACCCGTCCTACATTCGTCCTCCATCCTCCATTCCGCTCCAGAGCGGCCCGTTCTGGTCCGCTCTTCTCTGGGTCGGTGCTAGGGTGCTTTGCTTTGCCTCTGTATAGGGACTCGGTTGCAGTAGTTCCCGGACTTCTCCTTTTCATCAGATTGTGCTCCCACTCTACTCTGATGGTACCCTTGGGCGTCTTCTTCTCTTCAGTACCTTCAACCTTTGGGTATTCTTATTATCCTCTTCCTTTATGAGGCTTTTCATGCCTTCCTTCTCGGGACTTGCACAGGGTTCTTTGCACTTGCTGGTTCGCCTGGTCTCTCCCTGACCCTCCGCATGGGGGGTCCCTCTTCACCCCTCACCACACACAAGGGGGGGGGGGGGGATACTCACTTTCATAAAAGGTGCTCCATTTGCAGGGTGTAGTGACCACTTTGGTGCGTTTTTCTGCTCTCGTGCCTGTTTCAAAGGGCCCCCTTTTTCGTCCTTCCCTGCCTCAACAGGGTAAGGGGTACTCTCCTATCACGGATTCAAGGGTTTTTTACCAATATTGTGCTTGCACGCATTTCCTGTGCTTCACTGTCCGGTTCAGGCCATCCATGTGGCTCCACCCAAGGCTCAGGAGGCCACCGCTGACCGGTTTTGCCTCCATCCGCCCCATGCTTCTGTACATGGCGGTATTCTTGGGACGCTCTACTGCCGTCCCTCCTATTTACCTGTGGTAACTCTTTGTGGCCCACCTGCTTTCTTCCCCTGCTCTGCCTGGGGCGCTTCATCCATGGGCCATCGGTATCTTTTTCCTTTCCAGTTGCAGTAAGGATATCCTTTCTCCCTGCGCACACCGTGGGGGTTCCCGTTCTGCCATGCCCGTTGGGACATGGAGAGTCCTACCCATGTCTCGTGCTCCAACCGCGATGGGTTTAACCCTCGGAGGTGTAGACCGTGTCTCGTTGATCTTGACCTTTGGGTCTCGTCCTCCGTTCTCGGACGCTGTAGAGGCAAGGTCTCACCTCTGCGCTCCGTGATCGGGGTTTCGCTCTTTCTGTAAAGGACCGCCTCCGACGGTTTCCGCGCTTCCTCGACGAAGGGGTGCGTGCCATGCTTCCCCTTTCCTCTGCTGTCTCCCTGGCGCCTGTACGCTTTTCCCCCGGTGCCTCGTTCGGGCGTCCCTACTGTTTCCGAGGACGCCGGGTCGTAGGGGAGACGCCGCTCTCCTTCACCACGTCGCCGACGGTCTACGGCTCCACTCCGCCCTGTCTCTTCCCCTGTACGATCTCCGTACGTGCTTCCGTACTGGGCGGTGTTCTTGCCTACGTAACCTGCTCTACCTGTGGTTGCTGCTCCGGTTGTCCATCCTCCCACTCGCTCCCAGGCGGCATCGACTTCTTTAGTCATGCTCCCTGCGTGTAGCCTGGGGCTGGTTGGTCGGCCTGTCCACGTTCCGTCCCTCGGGCCGTTTCCGGTCCCTAACGGACGTCGCTTCCCTTCCCTTTACGGGAAGCCATCATCGTGGGGGCACATGGCGGCATCCCGCCCGGAACGAGCTCTTACACATGCACAAGGAGTGCGCCCGGTGCCTGCGAGTTGGCAGGTACGGCTCGAAGCCTTTGCTCGACACGACGTATATGTAGACACGCCCACTCTGTCGGCATCGTATGAGTTTCAGTAGTGTCATTCCATAGTTTATCTTTTACTGTTCCTTGTGGCTGACGGAGGGCGTCGACTTCGGGGTTCGGTCGGAGATGGGTTCTTCACCACTCCCTCCTGTCCTCAGTGTCGAGCCTCGTCATGCCTTCATCCGGGGTTTCAACTCCATTTTGGGCCTGGTTCTTTGCCCCTACGTTATCTTTCTGAATGTATGCCACGTTCCTTCACGCCACCAGAGAAGGGTGCCCTGGAACGTGTTCACAAGCCCTGGCGGCGCACTGCTCGCATGCTCTCCACCCTCTTCGAGCGACTGCACCTAGCTCGGCTTCCCCTCAGGCTTCTTGTAGCCCCACCGACTAGGGTGCTCGGGAAGGGTGGGGTCCAATTCGGGCGTGTGCGACTGCAGCTCGCCTCCGTCGGCTTCATTCAGTGTCCCTTCCATGAGCCTGTGCGTTGTCGCCAGTCTCTGTGGTTTTCCTTCTGTACACTGGCGCCGGCTGAGGTCCGCACGTCGCTGTTGCTTTCTGTGCTCCCTCCGGAGGGACTCTTCTCTGCTCCTGCATGGCAGGGGTCTTCCCTCTTTGCTGCTGCGGGGCTCTTCGCTCCCCGTCCGCCTGGGATGTCCCGACCCTCCTCAACCGCTTCCTCTTCGTTGAGGTCGGCAGGCCGGCTCGTAACGAGGCCCCTACCGGCTCTTGCGTCCCCACTCTCGGTTTAGCTTTGCTGTTCGTGGGCACGCCGGGTAATACGGCGGGGTCTATCCTCGAGGTGCCGGTCCACATTTCCACTCCGGCGACCTGTGTGGCCTCGGCCTGTCTCCCCAGACGTCGCCTCGGTTATTCTGTCCATGGGATTATTCGGGAAGTCTCGCCTCACCAGCGGGACTTCCTGTCGCATGTCTTTCTGGTATCCGTGACGGACAGTGAGGTGTTGTGACCGGTGGTCGACCTGTCGTGCCTCGTATTGATGACTCTCATTTTGTCACATTCAGCGGTTTACCCTTCGGTCTCCATGTCGCCCCTCATGTCTTTATGACCCTCGTTGGATTGGCCTTGCCTCCTCTGTTCACTCGGGGTCTTCCGCTCCTCTTTTCCTTGGTGGGTGGGATCTTCTCCGCGAACTCTCCCGCACACTGTGTACACGCCGCTCTCCTTGTTCCTCCTCGTTCCTCGGTTCGGTTTCCTAGTCGCCGTTCCAGAGTCCTGCCTTCCACCGTCGCAAGATGTGCCGTGGGCGGGCCTCGACTGGGACAGTTCGAGCACGCCTGTCACCCTGAGTCAGGTGACTGCGTAGTCTTTTCGTTCTTCAGGACCTGGCGGGGTACCGGTTTTGCCACGCACGCCTTTCCACCGTCGCACTGCGTGTACCCTGCCTACCCGGGACTGCCGACCTATGGGCGGTTGCTCTGTCGATGGGACAGAGCACCCGGGTTGTTTGGTCTTTCCACCACACCGTATTCGATGTGTTTCCGCCACCCGACGCCCTTTTTGATGTGCAAAGTCCTCCGCAGGCTGAGTGGGTAAATGAACTTTGTTTGGTTGTTCACTTCCATCTGGCCGGCACACGCCTGGTCCGCTCAGCTGTGGCGGTGGCGCCCGAGTCCTGTTCCCCTCTCGTTCCCCGATTTCCACTTGGGATCGATTGGTGGCCTCGGGCCCTCGTTGGCCTTCACATCGTGGATGTTTGTGAGGCAGGGTGGCTGCCGACGTTTAGTCGTTCTTTGACTGTCAAATCCTCTCCACTAGCCACATTCTCAGTGGCAGACTTACGTCTCTCACTGGCACGGTTTTCCTTCTGGGATGACCACCACGTCACGGACACGCCTGTCGGTGGCGTTCGTGTTTCCCTACCTCATTTGGTTATATTTGAGATGCGTCCCAACATATGCACCACGCTTAGGACCCGCCTGTTGGCCATTTGGGTACCGTTTGAGTAATTCACGGGGTTGGTCGTTCCTCACAGGGCATTGGATTTCCTCATGCGGGCCTGCTTTGGACTTAGGTCTACCCCACGTCAGATTCCTCCTCGGTGGTCTCTGGCGGAGGCTTTCCCACTACTCTCGTCTGCCTCTTACACTATTTACCCCGCGCCTGAACACTTCCATGCCATGACACTGTTCCTTCTGGCTTTGGCGGCGGGTGACGGCGTCTCGGAGATGGCTGCCATGTCTAAGACCCGGCATTGCTTCCGTTTTCTCCCGTCCCTGGGTCAGTTACTTTGGCTCCGTCTGTTCGTTTTGTGGCTACAACCATAACCGGCCTTTCCTGTACCGGCTTCCACACGTGGTAGGGTTCATCGTCATTTCTGCTCGGTTCAAACCCTGCAAACGTATGTGTACTCGGCCAGGCCAGTGTCGGGGTTGACATTACGGGTGGCGCCTACGTCCGATAGAAGGCTTGATCGCCGTGCTGTGGGACTTCGCCTGTGTCGGGTTCTTCGGGCCAATAACCCGTACGTTCAGGGCACAGCTCATGCCGTCCGTTCGTACAATGCTCCATTCAGGTTTTACTTGCTTTTTCTCGCCAGGACTCTGCCGACACAGGGCTTTGGTCTTCCCCCACCACGTTTGTCTCCTCTCTGTCGTTGTCCACTGACAGACCGGGGCGTCCTTGTAGTGCGTTGGGCCTGCAGGTTCCCTCGGGGTCTACCTGCGGGGTTCCTTCTGTCTCTTGTCCTTCTCCTGTCCTGCCCTTCCTTATTGGGGGGGGGGGGGGGGAGAAGGGAAGGGTATTGCACTATCCCCATACTTGCACCTACTGTATGTTAAAGATTAATAACTGGGCTAAGCTTTTGATATACTTTCTAGTCTTAAGTATACTACATTCTTTCGGTATGTCTTGTCCTCATACAGTCCCAATGAACTTTTCTCATATGGCTTTTAGTGCTCGTCACTGACACTGCTCACATAGTTTCTCGTCACATCCTGTACGGTACTCATATTCGGCGCATGCCGGTATTTACTCGTTACAGTATGGGTCGTCCTGCTTTCTTCCGGAAGGAGAGGGGATCCTGGAATTTATATTCATCATTATGAAATGCATCATTCTTTGTCTTAGGCTAAGTTATCTCATGGAATAAGACTTGACTGTACTTGACCTCTCTTGATATGCACCTGTCTGTACACTCTTTATATAAACTCTTGTTTAAGTCGGTCTTTCCATGGTCCTGATATTTCCTAAGGGCTAAGTTTGTGTTTTTTCGCTTGGATGTCCGCCTACAATTTGTTACTCTAGCTCTACGTTGGAGACTACTAAATTGGGAGGTTTGACACTCTCCCAATACCAAAGAAGGAAAACCTTCTATTTGGTAGGTAGCCTCGGAGTATCCAACGTCATAGTATCCCGCCCTCACGCCGTACCCCTGCCCATCCAATCTTGTCTAATTAACTTGATACCTGGATGATCTAATGAACCCGGTCGGGTTGTGCGGTGGACCCGTGACAACGGCTTAAGGAGCCAGATAGGATGGACAATGTTCTGCAATTTTCTCTTTTCTTTCTCATCAATATTTTCATTTCCTTTAAAATAGTAGCCTCAAGAGTGTGTACAACGTACCTAGTAGAGAGAGTAAGGTGCTACTCTAGATGTTATCGATTTAATCGCGCTAGTGATTACGATAATTGCCCGCTCCAGAGCGGAACGGAATTATACGATAACTATATAGCTCTACGTTGGATACTCTGAGGCTACCTACCAAATAGAAGGTTTTCCTTCTTTGGTATTGGGAGAGTGTCAAACCTCCCAATTGACCCCCTAAATATATTAATGTAATGTAATATCACCGCAGGGGTCTTGTAGATAATTTTCGAAAGCTTAATTTTTTACCACCGAATTTCTTGATAGCCTAATTCGGTATTAGAGAGAACAAATATAAAATTTTGATTGGAGATTTCAATTTGCCAAGGATCAACTGGGCAAATTGTACTACTCCAGCGGGACAGGGTAGCCTGGAAAATAAGTTTATAGAGAAAGTGAGAGATTGTTTTTTAACGCAACATATTGTAGAGATGACAAGATATAGAGATGGGACGCAGGGGAGTGTACTTGATTTGATTTTTAGCAATGAAGAGGATATAGTGGAACATGTTAATGTGGATAGCCCTATAGGTCGTAGTGACCATGCCTGTATAAGCTTTAGTTGTAACATTAAATCGGAGAGGGATAATAGAAGCAATAGAAAAATATACATGTATGATAGAGCAGATTATGAGCTGCTGAGACGGTGTTTGGATATTGACTGGGGGGAATATTTGAACGGTGAAGATGCTGAAGGAATGTGGAGGAAAATTAGAGTCAAACTGGAGAATGCTGTATCCAAAAGTGTACCAGTAAGGGAATATAAGGATAAAACAAAATTGAGGAAAAGAACTAACCCAGAATTGCCAATGAAAAGAAAGCTTTGGATATTGATTAGAAGAAAGAAACGATTGTGGGAAAGATTAAAATTGTTAAAAAAGAACAGGGGGTCTAGTATGGAGGCTAAGGAAGTGGATCTGGAACGCAGACA
Organism: Lithodes maja; assembly: GCA_037953745.1. Classification (NCBI taxonomy): domain Eukaryota; kingdom Metazoa; phylum Arthropoda; class Malacostraca; order Decapoda; family Lithodidae; genus Lithodes; species Lithodes maja. The sequence continues at coordinate 27,363 of JBAKBP010009825.1, read as the reverse complement.
AATAAACAATAAAATAAGGTGGGAAACAAGGAGGGGGGTGAAGGAGAGGGAGAGAGAGATAGCTAGAAATGTGAAGGATAATCCAAAATATTCTGGAAGTACATTCAGGAAAAGTTAACAAGAAGAGTAGGGATCCCAGAGCTGGTGGGGGGGTTGAATGATGGGAGTAGAGCGGAGACTGATAAGGAGAAAGCAGAGGTGCTGGGGAAATACTTTGGGGGGGTACTAACAGTGGAGTCGGAGGATGCAGTGCCTACTATTCCCGTCAAACAGGCGCCGGCACTAGAACTAGTAGAGTTTTCCCATGCTAGAATAAGAAGGGCTTTAGAAAAAATGAACAGAAGTAAGTCACCGGGACCGGATGGGATACACCCAAGAATCATAAAGGAAGGAGGGGAGATGTTAGTAGAGCCATTGAAAATGTTATTTGAGGTATCGTTTAATACAGGACAAATCCCGATGGACTGGAGAGAGGCGAACATAACAGCTATATTTAAGAAGGGAAAGAGAAATGACCCAGGGAATTATAGACCAGTCAGTTTGACAAGTGTTGTGTGTAAACTAATGGAAACGGTAATTAGAGAAGGAATAATGGATCATATGAAGTCAAACCAACTTTTCAGTGGGAGACCGTTCGAATTCTTGCCGGGGAGGTCGACGGTACTACAGATAATTAAGGTGGTAGATGATTGGATGCAAATTCTAGAAGATGGTGATGTAATAGACGTGGTATATTGCGATTTTATGAAGGCCTTCAATAAGGTCCCACATAAAAGGTTAATAGAGAAAGTTAGAAGCTATAATATAGGGGAGAAATGTGTGAAATGGAGAGAAGCCTTCCTGAAAGATCGGAGACAGAGGGTACTGGTGAATGGAATAGGCTCGGGGTGGAGGGAAATTACAAGTGGGGTACCTCAGGGATCTGTGTTGGGACCACTGCTGTTCGTTATATTTATTAACGACTTGCCTGAAGTTATAACAAATGGAAGTGAGGTATACCTGTATGCGGATGACACTAAACTGTATAGAAAAGTGAGGAGTAAGGAAGATATGGGTTTGCTTCAAGGAGATGTGGAGGGCATGAAGGGATGGTCTGAGCATTGGTTAATGCCTTTTCATCCAAAAAAATGCAAGTACATGCGGATTGGGACCAGCAAGATAGACAAGGTAGGATACAGTATGTATGAAGCGATGGAGGAAGTGAGTGCAGAAAAGGATATAGGAGTAGTGATAGACAATAAGTTAAATTTCTCAGAACATTTAGCGGAAAAGATAAACAAAGCCAATAGAATTGTAGGGCTGATAAGGAGGACATTTGTGTCACTTGACGAAGAAATCTTCAGGAATCTATATACAGCGCTGGTTAGGCCGCACCTGGAATATGCAAACCAGGTGTGGGCTCCATATATGGTAAAGGATATAGAAGCAGTGGAGAAAGTGCAGAGGAGAGCTAGCAAGCTGGTACCAACGTTGAAGAACGCAGGCTATGAGCAGAGGTCGAGGACACTGGGGCTTCCGACACTGGCATATAGGAGAAAGAGAGGGGATATGATAGAGACTTTTAAGATAGTGTCAGGAAAGTACGATGAGGATGTGTGTGAAGGTATCTTCTTGATGCGGGAGGGAACAAGAACGAGAGGACACTCTAAGAAAATTTACAAAGAAAGAAATAGGCTTGAGAAGGCAAAGAACTAATTTTGTGATAGAGTGGTAAATGAGTGGAACGCACTGCCCCAGTATGTAGTCGATTCCGAATCAATAAGGGAGTTTGAAAGTAATCTTGATAAAGCATGGGGAAGACAAGATTTGAAGTTTGATTATAAAACAAAAATACAGAATAGTAAAAATGTTGCGTCTGCTACCGCCGCCGCCAACACCGTGAACGACCGCAGCAGTGCAAGTACTGGTACTGAGCTGGATACACAGGCATAGTTTGCCTTTTTCCAGAGGATCTACTGTAAGAAACTGTAAGAAAATTAGAAAAAAATATGAAACTATAGTACTATGTCCCTGCATCAAATTAACCCTTTCATTGCAGGAAGCTTTCTGGAACAGCATGGCAATTTACTGAAATTCAAAGCCCAATAAAGCCTATCGAGAAGAGTACAAGTAAGCGGGAGTACAAGTAAGCGGGAGCAGAGCATGCTCCCGTATGCTCTCCAGCATGTCTGCCGGGGCACAGACTATCACCCCATCTCTCGCGGGACCTATGCAGCACTGCCAAAGGCAAATGTTGCACGACATTGCTAATGATTAGCGAATATTAGCCAATGTCTGTGGTAGCGATGCGGGAAACCCTGCACACTACGAAGCTCATTTTGGTGTAATTTTGAAGCCATTTTCTTCTAGTTTTTTTACTGTATAAATTTAATTTCATTTAAGCACTTGCTTAACCTAAGACGTGCGCATGGGAGGTATGAGACACCACACGCCTGTGCGCACGTATTTGAGCTGTTCCCATCACTAACATAGTTATTTTACCATAAATACCATTAATACTTATCCATATGCGCCTATTTTAGGTTGATTATAAAGGTATTAACCTGTTACAGCAATAAAACAAGTGGAAACAGCGTTTGGATGGTCAAAATCGGCGATACAGGCCGGGAGTTACATAATGTATGGCTGAGGCAACCTCCCTCCCCTCCCCTTGTCTGGAGAGACACTGTTACGCAATAGTCTTTCTCTCGCTCTTTCCCACGCTTGGTAACAGTGATGACAATGCCCTGCTACCAACTCGCTAATGTTAGCACGAAAATAGACCACAGAATAAGGGAATAACAGGGAAAATAGGTGATAACTGGAAGAGGGGAGGAAAGTGGGGAAGGAGGGGATGTAGAGCAGTGATATTTGGCAAGGCCCAGGGGCAAAAAAAAAAAAAAAAAAAAAAAAAAAGGGAGTTTTAACCCTCCAGCCCCGGCTATGTATTATATATATATTCCCCGAAACCCGGGGGTTTTGGCCGAAAAACGTCTACGCCTAGGCTACCGCATCTTTGTTATTTGGCTAGCTTCCGCATTCCCGCGCATCCCCAAGCGTAGATGTGTTTCGTACCTGTAGAATGGCATTAACCTGGGAACTGCGGGAAGACTCTTTAGAGTTCGGCCGGCGGACTGCGGGAAGACTCTCTGGAGTAAGTAAAACTAAAAATCAACTTTTTACATCGAAAAAAAAATTATTTTTTATTTTTTTTTTTTTTTTTTTTTTTTTTTTTTTTGGCCCCTGGGCCATGCAAAATCTCAGTCCTCTACCTCCCCTCCTTCCCCACTTTCCTCCTATTCCTCAGTTATCACCTATTTTCCCTATTATTCCCTTATTCTGAGGTATATTTTCGTGCTAACATTAGCGAGTTGCAAGCAGGGTGTTGTCATCACTGATGGCCATCGAGTGCAAGAGAGAGAGAGAGAGTATCGATCGACTGTGTCTCAGTGGCCTTGGGGGAAATTGGCGGGAAAGGAGTTTGCCTCACCCATAGATTATACAACTCGCGGGCTATATCTCCGATTTTGACCATCCAAACGCTGTTTTCACTCGTTTTATTGTTGTTTCAGGTTAATACCTTTATAATCAACCCATAATAGGCGCATATGGATAATTATTAATGCTATTAATGGTACAATGAATATTTTAGTGACGAAAAACCTCAAATACGTCAGCACAGGGGGAGGTTTTCATTTACCCCCGTGCGCACTTCAGAGGTTAAGTAGAGCTCTCTAAGTCAACTGGTTCAGTTGTGATGATGATTTCATTGGAGATAACTTTATGGCAAAAACAGCCACTTTACACTACTTTTCGATACTTAACAATAACATACAGGTACACACGAACAAGCGATGCACTCCTTCTTGTGGCGGGAGATGCGGGGCGTCGGTCCAGCCGGCTGTTGTTTACATGCGTCGGACGGACGCCTCGCACACCAAGCTCACAGGCTTTCAAGCACTGGGGGCCTCAGAGCCCTTCCGGGTTGCGCGGACCGAGTTTTTTATGGGTGTTTAAGAGCTCTTCCGGGTTCCAAGAGTTAAATGGATTTTTTTAGGCCCAGGATCTTAACCCGGGAACTGCGGGGAGACTCTTAAGAGTTCCCCCGGCGGACTGCGGGAAGACTCTTAAGAGTCAGAGAAAAAAAAAAAAAAATCAACTTTTGACATCGAAAAAAAAAAAAATATTTTTATTTTTTTATTTTTTTATTTTGTTTTGGCCCCTGGGCCAAAAAATGCAAAATCTCATGCAAAATCTCAGTCCTCTACCTCCCCTCCTTCCCCACTTTCCTCCTCTCCTTCAGTTATCACCTATTTTCCCTGTTATTCCCTTATTCTGAGGTATGTTTTCGTGCTAACATTAGCGAGTTGCAAGCAGGGCATTGTCATCACTGATGGCAAGCGAGTGCAAGAGAGAGAGTATCGATCGACTGTGTCTCAGTGGCCTTGGGGGAAATTGGCGGGAAAGCAGCTTGCCTCACCCATACATTATACAACTCGCGGGCTATATCTCCGATTTTGACCATCCAAACGCTGTTTTCACTCGTTTTATTGTTGTTTCAGGTTAATACCTTTATAATCAACCCATAATAGGCGCGTATGGATAAGTATTAATGCTATTAATGGTACAATGAATATTTTAGTGACAGAAACACCTCAAATACATGCGCACAGGGAGAGGTGTTTAATTACCCCCATGCGCACTTGTTAGGTTAAGTCTTCCTGCAGTCGCCCGGGGAAACTCTTAAGTCTTTTCCGGCACTTGCCGGGTTAAGCAATCAGGAGTGCCTGAATGAGCCCTATTTTAGCGGAAATGTGCCTATTATAGCGAAGATATGCCCGCATCGTAAGAGTTAAGGCCTAGTTTTAATAATTAGGCTAAAAGGCCTAACCGTTTAATACAAATTCTTCAGGTTAAATTGGTAAAAATTGAAGAGACCCCGGACAGCCTTTTTACGTTAATTTTTGTTTTGTTTTGTATTTTTCTTTGATATACAGTGTTGTTTAACCCTTCCTACCCGGTCTGCCTTAGGTAAGGACAGCACGAAAGAAGGGCCGCTACCCGGTATGCCTTATCTAAGGCATAAGCTTAATAGCCTAATTAAACTTGGTCTGAACGCCGTGGGTACGACGTATGTCAACAAACCCAAGCGTTCGTCACCGCACCTCCGAAAACAAGAAGGAGAAGACTCCTCAATGTTATTGTTCTGACGTCATGATGAAATTAGTGTCTAAAAAGCCCCCATATTGGCAACATCTCTGCAATATTGGCTCCACTGAAATCGTCATCACAACTGAACCAGTTGACTTACAGAGCTCTACTCAATGCCAAAATACAGATTGAAAACCGCACTACGATTATAGATGAGTGGGAAAGTTCTAGCAGTGAAAATAAACATAAATACGGTAGCCTAGGCCTAGACTTTTTTCAGCCATATCGCCCGGGTAGGGGCGACCGTCATTGGGTAAGACAGCCCGGGGAGGAAGGGTTAATACTGTACCGAGGACTGTCGCATTTTAGTATTTTCAACATTAGCCTAACCTAACCTAGCCGAAAACTAACCAACGGTCTAAACCCAGCTCACGTTCCCTGTTTATGGGTGCGCGACGGTCTAAACCCAGCTCACGTTCCCTGTTTATGGGTACGCGATGGTCTAAACCCAACTCACGTTCCCTGTTTATGGGTGAACAATCCAACAGTTTCTCGTATTTCACTTATAGTGAATTTGCGACGGTAATTACATGTACACCAACAAAGTATCTTACAGGAGATCCTCTGGAAAAAGGCAAATTAGGCCTGTGTATCCAGCTCAGTGCCAGTACTTGCACTACTGCGGTCGTTCACTGTGTTGGCGGCGGCGGCAGCAGACGCAACATTTTTACTATTCTGTATTTTTGCTTTATAATCAAACTTCAAATCTTGTCTTCCCCATGCTTTATCAAGATTACTTTCAAACTTCCTTATTGATTCGGAATCGACTACATACTGGGGCAGTGCGTTCCACTCATTTACCACTCTTATCACAAAATGAGTTCTTTGCCTTTTCAAGCCTATTTCTTTCTTTGTAAATTTTCTTAAGTGTCCTCTCATTCTTGTTCCCTCCCGCATCAAGAAGATACCTTCACACACACATCCTCATCATACTTTCCTGACACTATCTTAAAAATCATCATATCCCCCTCTCTTTCTCCTATATGCCAGTGTCGGAAGTCCCAGTGTCCTCAACCTCTGCTCATAGCCCGCGTTCTTCAACGTTGGTACTAGCTTGCTAGCTCTCCTCTGCACTTTCTCCACTGCTTCTATATCCTTTACCATATATGGAGCCCACGCCTGGTTCGCATATTCCAGGTGCGGCCTAACCAGCGCTGTATAGAGATTCCTGAATATTTCTTCGTCAAGTGACACAAATGTCCTCCTTATCAGCCCTACAATTCTATTGGCTTTGTTTATCTTTTCCGCTAAATGTTCTGAGAAATTTAACTTATTGTCTATCACTACTCCTTTATCCTTTTCTGCATTCACTTCCTCCATCGCTTCATACATACTGTATCCTACCTTGTCTATCTTGCGTGTCCCAATCCGCATGTACAGTACTTGCATTTTTTGGGATGAAAAGGCATTAACCAATGTTCAGACCATCCCTTCATGCCCTCCACATCTCCTTGAAGAAACCCTACATCTTCCTTACTCCTCACTCTTCTATACAGCTTAGTGTCATCCGCATACAGGTATATCTCACTTCCATTGGTTATAACTTCAGGTAAGTCGTTGATAAATATAACGAACAGTAGTGGTCCCAACACAGATCCCTTTTTTTTTTTTTTTTTTGTTAAAAGACAATGAACGGAGGAAGGAAAAACACAGGTAAAACAAAAAGGTCCATGTGCCTAAAGGCATCCTCCATTCATAAAATGTTTGTAACAACTGGATTTAAACATTTGCAGATTGTAAGTTTGTGGAAAGCAATTCGAGGGAAGTGAATTCCAAAGAGTAGTAGCTCTGGGGATAAATGAATTCTGATAAGCAGAAGTTCTGCATTGTGGAGGAGAAAGTGTAAATTCATGGGCGCTCTCAGCTGCCCTAGTTCTACGCGGAAAGATGTGGAGAGGCGGCACAATTGAAGCAAGTTCCTCGGAACAATTGCTGTGAAAATATCTGTAGAATAATGCAAGGGATGCAACGTTTCTTCGTATGGATAATGTAGGAAGGTCCTGTGTGATTGCAGGGTTATTGATTAATCTAATAGCTTTATTTTGAATTTTGTCCAACTGCCTCAATGCAACTACTCCACTTCCACCCCACAGAGGTGAACAGTAATCCATCTGAGAACGCACATGACTTTTATATATCACGGCCAACTGCTCGTCAGTGAAGAATTCTCGAACTCTGTATTTACCTAATTGTAGTTTACAGGAGTTGAGCTAAGCTCGTGTTGTCCCGTCTCTCAGTCTACTTTTTATCCAATTTTTTTCTTGTACAGGAGTCCCAGTTTTTTAGAGGCATTCTTAGCAATGCTTCTAACATAATGTGTCCAGCTCAAGTTAGTAGTTAATGTTACACCGAGAATGTCAATACTAGGGGAAGTGGGAATATTTACATCATTAAAAAATATATGGGAGTCAGTGAGATTCTGTCGGTTAGAAATTGAATGTATTTGGTTTTCTGTGCATTAAAGGAAACTAGATTCTTTTGTCCCCATCCATTAATTCTAGAAAGGTCCTGGTTCAGAGAAATTGCAGTGTTTATTTTTGAATTTATAAGATCGGGTTGGGTGAAAGAATTGGTAAATGTGAAGGAACTGTGGAGTGTTGAGTCATCTGCGTAGGAATGTATTGGATTATGAGTGGTAGATATGAGATCATTGATATGAATGAGGAACAGAATTGGGGCCAAAACTGATCCCTGGGGAACACCAGCATTTATTGAGTGAAATTGAGAATAAAGGCCATCTACCATTACACGTATTTTTCTGTTATGAAGATAAGAAGAAATTAGTGGAACTAATGATGCAAGGCCGTAGTGTGACATCTTCGACAATAAGGATTGATGCCAGACTCTATCAAATGCCTTTGATATATCCAGTGCTATTGTATGTGTTTCACCATGTTGGTCTGTAGCTTGGTTGATTTGATGCGAAAGAAGGCAAAGCATGTCTGCAGTTGATCGACATCGTCTAAAACCATATTGCCTATCACTGATTAATTTATTATTCTCAAGATGCTTAATTATGTGATTATTTAATATAATTTCAAAGACTTTACCAAGAGTGGAAGTTATAGCTATTGGTCTGTAGTTTGATGGATCTGAAGAGGCACCTTTTTTAGGAACTGGATGGATGTTTGCTTCTTTCCAGGGTACTGGGAAGCATGAGGTATGAGTACACAGACGGAAATTTTTTGCCAATACAGGAGCGAGCACCAAGGAGCAATTCTTAAGTACTATTGGAGGAATTTCATCTGGACCAGGATCCTTATCTACGGAGAGATTCTGCAAAATAGTTTTGACATGTCTGGTGTGGATCTTCAGTGAGGGAATTTCAGGCGAATTAAAATTAAGTACAGGGACATCTTGATTTATTTCATCTAAGTAACTTGTAATTTCCCTCCACCCCGAGCCTATTCCATGCACCAGTACCCTCTGTCTCCGATCTTTCAGGAAGGATTCTATCCATTTCACACATTTCTCCCCTATACTATAGCTTCTAACTTTCTCTATTAACCTTTTATGTGGGACCTTATCGAACTTTTGAAACTTCTAGAACACTGATAATTATCGATGGGGCTCGTATCCGGGTGGTCTTCAATTTTATCCGTTAAATTCAATCTACATTTTGCAGCAATTTTCACAGGCTTGCCGTCACAATCGGTACGCGTCTAATTTGGTAGCCTAGTTTTTTATTCGAAAGTATCCCATGGCCAATTGTTATTTGCCCCCTGCTGGTAATATATATGATGACAAAGTCCCGGGTGAGGGGACCGACCCCACCCGCTGTGCGAGCCCCCACTCTCAACTCAAAAGTGGTAAAAATAGAAGCAAATGGTAAAAATTTACCTAGGACTATGGTCCCATTAAAATATCCTCAAGTAACCTATTAAGAACTGGTCAGGGGACTAGTTAGAACTTGTAGGATGTTTAATTTAAGTGCGGAAATCAGTATTTACTGAGAAATACCCAAATCTGAGCCAACTTTTGCCAAAACTTGGCTCGGATTTTCACATTTTAACGTTTTCTTATTTTTCTATATTTTATTTTCAGAGTTCTTCCCATATTACCCCTATTTTTCCCCCGCAATTTCCCTGATCTTCATAGCCCTCCCCACTAGTGGGGGCCGTGTTTTTAGATGGTTGGATAATGGGTAAATACTCATTTGCGACAGTCCTTGGTATAAAACAACACTGTATATCAAAGAAAAAATGCAAACAAATAAAAAACACATGCTAAAAGTTGACTGTCACACCGTATCAATTTACCGAGGTCTTGATATTATCTTATTTTTTGTTATTTGCCTCCTGCTGGCAATATATATGATGACATGACAATAAGTCATGGCTCATAGGGGGTGGTGAAGGGGGGGGACAAAGCCCCCCCCCCCCCCCCATTATTGTATCCCACAGCAGTCAAAATAGACGGGAACATGATCGCAAACGTCCGAAGTGTAAACAAGGCGGACGATATGCCCGAATATTACATCCTTACCCAAGTCTTAAAATCACTAGGTTAAACATCTTAAAACCTACATAATAATGGAAAATAATAGGGGGTCCCAATAGTCTAAAAAAAAAAAAAAGACATCCTACGGTGTGAATAGGGTTAGCCTAGACCCAAGGCATATTTAATAACTTCCAAAGACGAAAATTAAACGATAAACCACAATTTTATCTTTCCATAATCAATAATAAAGCCTAAAAAGAAAGGATTGGGCTTCCTAGATGGAGTACATGACCAACAAATTTTGTGGGTTAATATCTGGCCCATCCCCAGAGGAACACCACGCCATGCCTTGAATGGTAGTCGAACATGTGGGCTAGAATATATTTGACATTTTCCCCACCATATATCTTACTCTGGAGGCTATAGCTATATATAACATGCTCTGGTGTATATGGAATCATGCAAGACATATAAAATCATATATAAAGGTCAAATATATCATATATAAGCATAAATTGTAAGACATTTATGCACCTGTTGTTTGATATGGTTGCCGACGCTAAAGGAAGATCAATGTTGCCAATTTTAAGCAGCAGGTTTCGCTAGATTCGTGTCTAAAAGTCGCTAGATATTAAACACTATTATTTAATTTATTTGTATATGAAATCGATCATTATCTCTAGAATGTTGCAAATATAATTACTAATATTTTCTGAACATTACATAAATAAGTTAAGAGTAATAGATATCCTACCATTATTATAATGCTAGTACTGGCACTGAGCTGGATACACAGGCCTAGTTTGCCTTTTTCCAGAGGATCTACTGTAAGAAACTGTAAGAATTAATAAACAATGCTAAAATTTAAAAGTAGATTAACAAAATTGATTGCATCCCCCAATCAACGATGCCGAATTTTGGCGGGAATTTTAAAACAAATTACCGTACATAAGAGTATAAATTAACTTAATTTCAGGTATGGCAAGGGGATGTTCTTGGGTATATGATGTGCAGGACTTTAGAATAAAGGATTGCATTTTTCAGCAGGACGAGCAGCATGCTTGGAAAGCAAAAACTATTTTCTTATATTATAGCAATGCTAACGTGTAGATATTGATCTATTACACTACCTTTGTCGATATAAATACATATTACTGCCAGAGTGGCAACTATCTCCGAGGCCAGGTAAGAGGGTAATAACAACCAGCCTTCCCATACCCCCATGCGCCTTTCTATCATTCAGTCAACCCCACCCCGCAGCTGCTACCACCAGACACACCATGCTTTACTGTTCTTCCAATGATTAGGCTATTGAAGGAGACATTGCTGATTTTCCTAGTTTATTGTTGTACATTGAAGGCACCAATGTCTGAAGTACAAATAACTCAAATCAATATAACCATAAGAAATTCCATTGTAATATAAACTTAATACAGTACATCTTCTTCCTCCTTCAATTCACAGAGTTAGTCCTTCGATATACCAAATCAATATAACTATAAAGACTTCCATTGTAATAAAATCTTAATACAGTACACATGCTTGGTCAGAACCATTAGCCGTTCTAGCCCGGAACTGCCTCAACCAAGATGTCACCACCAAAAGCAAGACCATATCACAAGCGACCAGCTAACAGTTATACTTCCTCTGTCATTGTTCGGGGTTTCGCAAAAGTAGAATGTCGTGTTCGAGACCGATCTAGAGAATTTGGGATGGATGTAGATTCCGGGCATACGGTTATAATAATAATAATAATAATAGTTCTTAAAGCTAGCACATGCTAAGCTAGCTAAGGATAGCTCAATAAGGCCGATTAGGCGTATTTCCATTGGGGTCCTGTACTACTATCCCATCCCTTTGCTCATGAGGGATGGTAACGACTCAGTGCTTGTGAAAAATCTTTAATGCGCCGAGCGTGGGCGCGAACCCGGGCCTTCTGGGTGGAAGTCCGAGACGCTAGTCACTACACCAAGCGAGCCGCTTGGGTCCTATTACACAAAGTTTGTCAATATCAATCCATATTATGTGGTGAAACACCACAATATAACGATAGAAATATATATTTTGCTACAAAATTAAGTGTTTTGATTGTGAGAAGGGTTGCTGGTAGACATAAACAATTTTTGGTTTAAATTGAAGACAACCCGCATAAGAGCCCCATCGATAATTATCATTGTTTTAGAAGTTTCATGGACGATACTTGGTTGGTGTATATGTAAGTAATTACCGTCGCAAATTCATTATAAGTAAAATACAAAACACTGTAAAAAAAAATCCCTCTGTATGCAAAACCGTCCCTCTAGATGCCGGCGCGCCGATAATACAAATGGCGGTCCAGGAGGCACCCCCATGTTAATACCAACCTGTCAGTCGAACGCCACTACATCTGGCGATCTTTTTATGCATGTGTGAACCAATTACAATGGCTTACGTCACATCTCGCCACTCCCGGAACCAACCACAGCCTTACATCATCATAGTAACCAATCACAGTCCATCAATACGTCACGTCACATCACGTCCGACGAACCTGAATGCGTCGGCTTTTTTGTCTACAGTTGGAGGATGGGTCCCTTGTGTAGAGGTTGTGCTCTGGTTCCACATTCGATTATTAAGAAAACCTTCGAAGAAAATGAGCCTTCATTAAAGCTGTTAGTGGACCACGGAGTACTACCTGCATCTGTGAATTGTGCGACGTGCGGGACTGTGTGCTCATATAGACAAAAAAGGAGAGAATGGGTGTGTAACCACAATAAGGTTAGTACTAGGGACATATACTTGGTGTTGCTAGGTTATGTTACGTTAGGTTAATGATTGTTGTCAACCTCTCGCTGCCGTCGGACGAGTGCGGCAGAGAGCAACGGCTAGTTTTGTAGCCCACGTACTGAGTACTATGCACACGCAGTACCTGGCATGCAAGGGCTAGTTTTGTATTCCACGTACTGGGTACTATGCACCCCCAGTAGCTGGCATGCAAGGGTTAGTTTTGTATCCAACGTACTGGGTATACTATGCACCCAAAGTAGCTGGCATGCAAGGGCTAGTTTTGTATTCCACATACTGGGTATACTATGCACCCAAAGTAGCTGGCATGCAAGGGCTAGTTTTGTATTCCATGTACTGGGTACTATGCACCCCCAGTAGCTGGCATGCAAGAGTTTTGTATCCAACGTACTGGGTATACTATGCACCCAAAGTAGCTGCCTGACTGTATAGCAAACAGTGAAATATTCTCATATGCGGACGATACAAAATTGTTTAAGAGGATTATAAATAGAGAGGATTGCGATAGACTTTAAGCGGACATTAGGCCTAGTAGGATGAGACACTGGTCGGAAAAGTGGTTATTAAGCTTTCACCCTAAAAAGTGTAGTGTAATGAGGATCGGTAAAAATAATGTTGAAAGAGTGAAATATATCATGAATGAAGAACCTAATAGAGATTGATAAAGAGAAAGACCTAGGAGTAGTATTTGATGCAGAACTAAAATTTTCTGACCACCTAGCAGAGAAAATAAATAAGGCGAACAGATTAGTGGGTTTAATTAGGACATTTGTGACCTTGGATAAAGATATATTTAGGGCTTTGTATATAACACTAATTAGACCACACTTAGCATACGCGAATCAGGTCTGGTGTCCATTTAAGATAAAGGATGTAGAGGCAATTGAAGGGGTTCAGAGAAGAGCTACTAAATTGGTCCCAGGTTTGAAGGATATGACCTACCCGGAAAGGTAGGAGAGTTTGAATATTCCTACACTGGCTTACAGGAGGTCGAGGGGGGATATGATTGAGGTCTTTAACCCCTCTTTGGCGGCACCCGGCTATAGTCGGACAAGAGAACCCCAACCTAAAGAGCGGGGCCCGGCTATAGTCGCATGCAATTTTGAGCACGTAATGTGCTCTGAGAGAGAGCCGAGCGGAGGGAGGAGCATAGGTTCCCTCTGACCGGTCGGCACGGCTCCCGCGCGACAACTGAGGCCCCGTCCACACTCATCCTTACTCACTACCTCACTACACAGGGAATTATGTAAGGAAATTACCGTATTTTAGGGATTTTGCCTTCATCTTGCACGATCGTTGCAAGAGACCGCGTAGTCGTAGAAGGATGGTTCTGGTGTCATTGGAAAGCTCAATTATCGCCCTTTCAGGGATACATAATTGTATTACGCTCTGGCTCTTGTTTATGCATGATAAAGAGCATGGAAATAAGCTCGTTTAGGGTAAAACCCCCCGCTTGGCAGGTAGTAGAAGTTACCGCCTAGGCCGCTCGTAAGGTGTTAAGATAGTGAGTGGAATATATGATGAGGTTGTTTGTAAGGGTCTTTTTAACATGAGACAGGATGATAGGACAAGGGGACATAGTAAAAAGATTTATAAGGAAAGGCCTAGGTTAAATGTTAGGAAATATTCATTTTGTAACAGAATAGTAAACAACTGGAACGACCTCCCCGAGTCTGTGGTGAACGCTGGGTCTGTTAAAGAATTTGAAAGGAAACTTGACGAGGCTTGGAAAAATCAAAATAAAAAATATAATTTTAACCCTCCTGGCCCGGGCAGCATGTTAAAATGACACCGCGGCTGATGGGTAGGAACCCGGGTGTCCTGTTAAAATCCGTAAGCTTGAAAACCTATTCAGCTTGGTCTGAACGCCGTGCATCCGACGCATGTAAACAAAGCCAATCGTTGCGTCACCGCACCTCCGAAAACAATAAGGAGACGTCGGATCAATGTTATTGTTGTGACGTCAGACGAAATTAGTGTCTGAAAAGCTCAGATATTGTCAACATCGCGGCAACCTTTGCTCCACGGAAATCGTCATCACAACTGAACCAGTTGACTTACAGAGCTCTACTCACCGCCAGTCTACAGATTGAAAACCGCACTACGTTTATAGATGTGTGGGAAATTTCTAGCAGTTAAAATAACAAAGATACGGTAGCCTAGGCCTAGACATTTTTCGGCCAGAAGCCCGGATACGACCTCCGTCCTTTGGAAAGGCAGCCCGGGTCACGAGGGTTAAAGAGATAATAGAACACGTTCAACTGGGCCACATAGACCACACGACCATGAGACCCAGCCAGAGAGATTTAGAGCTGGAGTTACAGGCTTGGTAGCCTCTTCCAGGATTCGTCTGTGAGTATCTGTGAGTATGCAAAGGCTAGTTTTGTATCCGACATACTAGGTCTAGGTTAGGTTAGGTTGGGTTGTTTTTTTTTTTTTTTTTTTTTTTCTATGTGATTGAGGGAGGCAAAAGGCATAACTGCCTATGTTTGGTTAGGTTAATATACTAGGTCAAAGTTTGGAAATTAATTTTAAGGGTTTTTGGACTCTTGATTTTTTTTTTTAATCCGAGCCAAGTTTTGCCAAAACTTGGCTCGGCTTTTTCCATTTTGGGGTTTTCTTAAGTTGAAAACAAAACAAATCCGAGCCAACTTTCGAAATTAATTTTAAGGGTTTTTGGACTCTGAAAATACTTTAAATCCGAGCCAAGTTTTGCCAAAACTTGGCTCGGGTTTTTCCATTTTGAGGTTTTCTTAAGTTGAGAAACAAGGAAACCTGAGCCAAGTTTAATTTTAAAACCTCTATTAGCGGCTTATTACGTCTTTAACCCCACATTTTCCCTGATCTTTATAACCCTCCCCACTAATGGGGGCCGTGATTTTAGATTGTTGGATAATGGGTAAATACTAATTTCCAGTGGTCCTTGATATAAAAGAACACTGTATATCGAAACAAAAACAAAAAAACATTAACTAGTGAAAAGGCTGTCCGGGGTCTCCTAAATTTTTACAAAATTTTCAAGGTGAATTAATGCTAACATAGCTACACCACTTGCAGCTAAATAACCACTGTTCTATAGCCTACGCCACGGCGATTGGTTATGAATCGAAAACATTTGAAAACCTCCGAGAAGTTAAAAATATACATTTCCTCATATAAGCTTCATATTTAAAAAAAATTAGGTCAATATTTACGAGCCGCACCACAGCTGGGATCTCATTTCTAATGGTAGTTTTGGGTTCCTATCACTTTATGCTTCATTGCTATATAATTTTTATCCACCGGGAAAAAAAAAAAAATCTTGGCTTTATTTATTTACAGTATTTTTATGTTTTTGCATTAATCTAACCAAAAAACCTAACCTAAACTAAATTTATTTGGGGGCTATTAGGTTAGGTTAGGTTAGGTTCGGTTTTTTGGTTAGGTTAATGCTAGCCTAGCCTAAATAAAAAAAAATAAAGCCAAGAAAAAAAAAAAATCCGGTGGGTAAAATAGGGACCAATAGACTCGCCATATTTTTCTCATTATACCTGTAGTCCGCATGGAGGAATTTCGGGAAAAACTCCTTTTTTATGTCACAAATTTTCCCATGGATTTTTATATTTTTCCCTGTTAGTTTTCATCAATATATAGTGTTTGGAAATAATTACAACCCTCGGAGAAACCGTTTTCCCCATTATACAACGATCTTAAGACACGCCGCCCGATAGTGGGGAGGGCTATGAAGTACAGTACAGGGAAAATGAGGCGTTAAATGCATAAAACGGCGATAAAAACTTATTTTAGCAAAACTTGGCTCGGGTTTTAAGGTATTTCAAAGGCCTAAAACCCAATATTTCGAAAACCCGAGCCAAGTTTTGGCCAAAGCTGGCTCGGATTTTGCGAGTTTATAGACAAAAAAATTACAGTAATCTCATTTAGAAATTTGGCTCAGGTTTCCCGAAATTGCAAAGCCATAAAACCCGAATTTTGGAAAACCCGAGCCAAGTTTTGGCAAAACTTGGCTCGGATTTTGCGAGTTTTAAGAGTAAAAAAATTACAGTAACCTAATTTAGAATTTTGGCTCATGTTTCCCTAAATTGCAAACCCCAACAAGCATAATTTTGGAAAACCCGAGCCAATTTTTGGCAAAACTTGGATCGTATTTTGAGAATTGAAAAAGACTAACAAAATGTCGGAAATCGGCTCATGATTTCCCTAATTGCAAAGCCAAATAACCAGATTTATCGAAAACGTAGCACTCATTTAAATCATAAATATCCAGTAACATAGACCTAGTACATTGGATACAAGCCTAATCCACACCTAACGCCTACAATGTGTCCGTAGTACAGTACCTAGTAGGCCTACGTGGGATACAACACGAACCCTTACCGGTGCCATGGCGGTTGGGCCGCCGACCATTTAGTATTCGGGCGTATCTGTAAATACTACCGCAACTACGAATCTTGTTTCTGAGACCTAGTACTGTATATTAACCTAACCAAACAACCCAACCTAACCTAACCTAGACCCAGTACGTGGGGTACTAAACTAGCCCTTGCATGCCAGGTACAGCGGATTCGTATAGTACCGTACTCAGTACGTGGCATACTAAACTAGCCCTTACATGCCAGGTACAGCGGATTCATAGTATACTCAGTACGTGGCATACTAAACTAGCCCTTGCATGCCAGGTAGAGCGGATTCATAGTATACTCAGTACGTGGCATACTAAACTAGTCCTTGCATGCCAGGTAGAGCGGATTCATAGTACTGAACTCAGTACGTGGCATACTAAACTAGGCCTTGCATGCCAGGTACAGCGGATTCGTAGTAGGGCCGACTCAGTACGTGGTATTTATTACCCATTAATTTCCGGAAGTTTAAACCTATGCGTAAAAATCTTACCTCTTACACGTCACATCAGTAGTCAAGCACCCATGTTCTAAATGGCGTGTGTACGAATCGGTGCCGTCTATAGGAAGGTATTGACAACCATGTTACGAAAAAATTCAGATTTTTTTTATTTTAATACCACAAATTTTCAGAGTGTTTCTTATAAAATAAATTGTTCATTTGCATCAATATATAGTGTTTGTAATTAATTAGAAATCTCGGGAAAACCTATTTTCTCCATTAGGCCTATCGATCGATGTTGAGACACAGCCCCCCCTGATAGTGATTTGAAAAGACATTAGCCTAACCTAACAACCTTACCTAACCTAACCTAGTATTATGGGAGGGGGCTGCCGCCCCCACACCCCCGCTGGTTGAGTACTAATCCATTAGTAAATAAAACAAAAAATGGCTGTCGATTAGACGAAGGTGAAAGAAAAGTCGATGAAGTCTACGGTGTTTACTCTGCAATCTTCAGCTTTGATTGTACATTGATAACGGGAAAGTACCGTGTTGACAACCTTGTTACGAAAATAAAATTTTAGTACCATACTTTTATATTAGGTTTTTCCGAGGGTTTAACACATTTTCATATGATCTTTAGAGCTATCGATAACTGGAAGTACCGTATTGACAACCTTGTTACGAAAAAGACATTTTAGTACCATACATTTTTATTAGGTTTTGCCGAGGGTTAAAACAAATATTCTTATGATCTTTAACCCGTATAGCCCCAGCGACGCGCCTGACGCGTCGGCGATGTATGTAACGCACAGCCCCAGAGACGCGCCTGGCGCGTCACCCTAATTGTGCCGACCATAACCTCAGGTGTAGCCACTCAAGAGGGCTCAGATTTGTATGGGAACTGTGTACGTATCCCACGCAACCGTGCCGATGGTTGAAAACTCTCAAAGTCCACGTGCGTGCGCGTGAGCGCGCAATAACCTGTTTTTTTTGGGTAATTGCCTTCAATTTTTTACTCTTGTAAAATACGTTTTCGGGGGCTCTGTAGGACCATTCTTTAAGCTTTTTGAGCGGTTTTTCGTGGTTTTTCCTTCATTCCTAACCCATTCGCTATTGTTTCTGGAATAAAACCATTTTTGGAAAACCGGCCGGGTTCTGGTGAACAAACATTACAAAACTAGCCGGGGCTGGACGGGTTAAGAGCATATAGATTCAATATTTATCTTCAAATATATCAACAAAATTTGTGGTATTAAAATAACATTGAACCAAAAATTCCATTTTAGTACCATATATTTTTATTAGGTTTTGCCGAGGGTTGAAACTAATTTTAATATGATGCTTAGAGCATATAGATTCCATATCTGTCTTCAAATAGGGCCTATGTCAAAATAATTGGTGACAAATAAATGGAGTTATACTGAATTTCGTTATCGACACTTGAAAAAACCCGATTTCACAGAAAAATACACCAAATTCCAAAAATCTGTCAAAGATGTCAAATAGCGGGGGTGTGGGGGCAGCAGCCCCCACCCATAATATTAGGATAGGTTAGGTAAGGTTGTTAGGTTAGGTGGTAAAATTCAAGACAGCTAGAGCCGCCTTATTTACCAAGTTTCTGTATATTTTTTTCAAGGAATAGGCCTAGGCCTATAGTGTTTTATTGTTGTTTTTCATGGTTGGAGTGGAGGATTTGCATTAACTTACCCATTATTCATTAATCTGAAGATAGCCTACCCCGTCAAATGGCGCCATTTATTGGGTGAATCGCGCTTTTACAGTAGGTAAGGGAAATTGTGGGGAGGCCATGCACGCTTCAAAAATGTACAGTACAAATATTAGATTAGATTAACCTAACTTAACCTAACCTAACCCTTCTTCTTCTTCTTCTTCTTCTTGTGGAGTTGCTGTCCCCTCTCAAAGCCAGCTCACCTATGCACCGGTGACTTCTCCAGAAACAGCTAGAGCTAGATTTAAGAATTAGTTTAGAAATTATGTAGTCATAGAAAGGATAGTTAAAGACAAAGAATTGAAGTATATAGCTTAAGCAGAACTCTCCCCTCCTTATTTTACCCCCTCCTCCACCCCCCAATATCTTGTTCTCTCCTTACCTTAATTTAACTTTTCCCCTCTCTACTATTTAATCTCATTTTTCTTCCTCCCCCGCTCTGGTCCCCTTCTCCCCCCTCACCCTATTCTATTCTATTCCTTTTTCTCTTCTGCCACACCTGCTCCAGGAATCTTTTCACTACCTTCATTCTTTTCCCCATTTCCCCATCTACCCCCTCTTCTGTCCCGAGACCTAACACAAAATTTACACCCTCATCCTCCTCCTCTTTCTGCTCTTCCCATTCCCTCTCCCCTACCACCCGTTTCAACTCATCTTCCAACCCCTCTCTCTCCTCTGCATACCCCTGGCACTCTGTCACTATATGTTCTATTGTCTCCTCCACTCTCCTCCCTCCCACCTCACACTGTAGACACTCTTTCACCCCCCCATTCCACCTCCATGTTCTCCTATTTGTCTCTAATGCTCCTGCCCTAGCCTTAAACAGTAGTTCAGCTCCCCAACTTCCGTCATAGAACTCCTCTTTTCTCGGTCTCCCCTTGCTTCTATATCTTATCAGTGTACTTGTCTTCTCCATATTTCTCTTCCATTCCTGTCTTCCTACTTCCTTCACTCTCGTTCCTATCTCTTTCTCTAGTCTCCTTCCCTGACCTAGTCCTGCATTACTCCCTACATCTCTCCACTCCTCTCCCACCCTTCTTTGTTTCACTCCTATTTTTTTCAGTTTTCTCTTACACTCTTTTGCCCATCTACTCTTCCCCTCCTCCCCATTCATTCACTCTCCTTGGCCACCTATGATCCTCCATCTCCTCCAACCTACTCTTGTACCTCAACTTTGCCTTCGCCACTCTCTCCTCAAACGTACTCCATCCCATCTCCCCTCTCACTGCTTCATTTGCTGTCCACCTTCTTGCTCCTAACCCCATTCTTCCTATTTTATTTTGTCCCGTCTCCAGTCTATTTATTTCACCCCCTGTACTCCCTCTCACATCCATCCCGTACATTATTCTCGGCACTTCAAAGTCCTTCCACACCTCTCTTATTATTTTATATTTATTTACTCTGGTTTTTGTCACATTCCACAGTTTCCCACTACACTGCTCCACCTTCATGATTTTCTCATTCATTGTCCTTTGTCGCCCTTCCCTCCCTATCCATACCCCTAAATACTTCACTTCCTCCCTTGTTTCTATTCTTTCCCCTCCTATCCTCATTTCTACTGCCTCTGGTCCATTTACTACTATCATACTGCTTTTCTCTACACTGAACTTCATTTCTAGGTCTCTGCCAAACCTTTCCGCCTCCTGTAACATTTCCCCCATATCTTCCTCTGTCTCTGCTGTCAACACAACATCATCAGCAAACGTCAGAATTGCTAGCCTATACTGCCCTATTTTCACTCCTTGACCCTTACTCTTAATTCTCCTCACCAACTCCTCCATGCACATTGCAAAAATTAGTGGTGACAGGTTACATCCCTGCCTTAACCCTTTCCTTCTCCTGATTCCTTTCACTGCAATATTTTTCCACACAATCTCTGTCTCCGCCCCTTCATACATATTCATTATCATGTTCCTTATCTTCCTACTCACTCCTAGTTTCTCCATCACTGCTTCTGCAACTCCCCTACTAATCTTATCATATGCCTTCTCCACATCCAAACACACTATAAACACACATTTCCCTTGCTTTGCCTTTTTCTCTATAATCTCATCTAATATAAATATATTGTCTGTTCCTCTTCTCCCCTTCCTAAACCCATTTTGCTCTTCACTAAGTAGGATCCTTTCTTCTACATACTCTCCTACCCTCTCCTTTAGTATCCCATAAAATATCTTATTTATTATGTTTATTACCGTTATTGGTCTATAACTCCCCATTTCGTGCACATTTTTTGCTCCTCCTTTGTAGATCAATGTGACCCTTTCTTCTTTCCATCTTGCTGGTATTTCTTCCTCCTCCCATATTTTATCAAATAGCTTCTTCAACATCCTAACTATCATCTCCCCTCCTTCAATATACATCTCTGCTGTTATCCCATCCGGTCCTGCCACTTTGTTTCTCTTCAGCTTCTTCACACTCCTCCTAATCTCCTCCTCACTCACCATCTCATTCATATTTTCATCTATTTCTTCCTCATTTAGTTCAATATTCCATTGCCCTACTCTTATTTGGTCATTTACCCCTCCCACTTCCTCCCAGTATCTTTTTATTTCCTCTCCAATTTTATTTACATCCCTAACTTTTTCCCCACCTACATTCAGCTCCACTACTACCTTTTCCCTCCTTTTTTCTCTTTTTAGCCATCTATACCACTCAGCTTTTCCTTTGTCCCCCTTCTCTTTTATCCTGTCAATTTCTTTCTGTTCGTGCTTCTCTATTGCTCCTCTTATTAATTTTTTTGTGTTTTTCCTTTCCCTCTCGTATTCTTCCCTTGCTATTCGAATTTCCTCCTCACTTATATTTTCCCCTCTCTTTTTCCCCTTCTCCAACTCTTTCCTAATCCTATTCCTCTCTTTCCTCTTCTTCCTCGCCTCCTTAATGTCTGTATTCCACCATCCTTTCATTCCTCTACCTTTCCTCCCTATTTTCTCCTTCTCTAACACTCTCTCTGCTACCTTATTTATTTCCCTCTCTATCCTCTTATCAATTTGCATTGCACTCCCTCCCCCTACTTCATCTATATCCATATTCCCTATTTCCTCCCTAAACCTCCCCCACTCCGCCTCCTTCATTTTCCATCTTTCTGGCTTACTAGCCTCTCTACACTTCTCTATCTTCTCCTTGTGAGACTTTATGCTGTATCTTAGTTTCAGCAGGTTATGGTCACTGTTTATTTCAAAGTTTCTTTCTTCATCCACTACCATTTCTATCACTCTCTCTCCTGCTTTCCTGTTCACTAATATATAATCAATAGCTGACCTCCTCCCTTCTCTTCCTCTCCATGTTACTTTCCCCTCCGCCTCTACCATATTCAAATTTTCTAACTGCTCATCCTCACATAGGTCTAACAATAACTTCCCATTCCTATTGATTTGTTCCCCTAAGATTCCTGTGTGAGCATTCATATCCCCCATTATTATGATTTCATCTTCGTTTCCTCTCATCACAGCCCTTATTACTTCGTATTTTCTCCGATTTTCCTCCCTCTCTCTCAGCCCTCCCTCTACCGTCATATAGCATATAATCAGCATAAAATTAGCTCTTTTCATTTCCCCTTTCCCTTCCACCCTCACTACTAGTATGTCCTCCTGGTCTTCCCCTTCCCCCAAGTTCACCTGTTCAACTTCCCATTTTTCTTTTTCTACCACCACTGCGACTCCTCCACCCTTTTTCTGTGTTTTCTCTCTTCCTTTCCCTATTACTTCATACTTCTCCCCTCCCCATTCTATCTTCCCCTTCAATTTTGTTTCTACTATTCCACAAATATTCAACCTTCCTTCCTCTGCTTCTCTCTCTATTTCCTCCATCATTCCCGGCCTCCATCCATTAACATTCACACACCCAATTATTATTTCCCCCATATCCTCTCCATGGAATTCTTGTTTCTTTTTCTTCTTCCTCCTACATTCCTGTCTCCCCCCCTTCCTTTCCTCTTCTACTCCCCCTGACTCCTTATTTGTTTCCTTTACTACTCCTCCACTCCCATTTTTTTCCCTATTCTTCGCACTACTGTCTATAATCTCCTTTCTTCCAAGACTATCCCCCCTAATAGGCCTATAATATAATATAGTTTTTGTGAGTAACGTTCAAGCCATTTATTGGGTGATCGCACTCACCGCATCTTTCAAAACAAGAAGAGGACCCAGGTCGAAGGATTCATTGGGTGCAATTCTTTGTTTACGTTCGGGACATTATTTTCGTGTTATTTTTCGGTGTAGGCCTAGGCCTAATCGGGGTTTTTCAAGTGTCGATAACGAAATTCCTCCATGTGGACTAGCCTAGGCCTAATGAGAAAAATATGACGAGTCTATTAGTCCCTATTTTCCCTAATAAATTAGCCTATTTCTAATAGGGCGGCGAAAGTGGTCTTGAATATTATTGGTTAGGCTAATGTCCTTTCAAAGGGGTAGGCCTGGCTATAGGCTAGTAAACACTAGGATAGCCTATACCTGGTCAGAGGTAAGACAAAGAAGAAGAGTCCTGCTGTAGTCTCCTTGAATGCTAGCACGGACCAATATAGGCTAAAGGGGATGTGTCGGATGGTTGAAAGCCACAGTTGCTCGCGCGTTTGGGGCTAGCAACACATATTATAAAAAACATGTATCCTCCTTCATTCACTGTCCCCCCCCTTCACTCACTCAACCCCACAATTTGCCGGAGGATAACAGGTTTTCACTATACGTAGACGGAAGTCATTTAAAAAAAAAAAAAAAAAAAAAAAAAGGCTAAGGTCGGACATTGTTATTGTTGTGTCGGAGACTCACGCAGCCACGACCAGAGAGTGTGTATAGGCAGGAGTCCGCAGGACCATAGGCCAGCCTGTGTGACAGTGTGATAGAATTTGCCGGCGCTACTGACCGGAAACGGAGACTGGAGATCGGAGAATGGCGAGAATTTGGCCCAGTGTGATGCCCGCTTTGATGAAGAAAACCGGTGTTCATGGATAACTTGCTGTTTTCTCTGGGATTCCCAACACTGATTGCGTGTGTGGTGGAACATGTTCTTGAGATACGGGCATCACATTGTGCTCATGCATGTTTTTCGACTGTCCCAGTTCAGAAGAATCCGGCATGGTATAACAGTAGGCCTAAGCTTGAAATAGGTAAACCCAGTTACCTCTAGTAGGGCTGGGCAGGAATCGGTTCCAGAACCGGTTCCAACGAATCCAATTAATTACTTTGGAACCGAGTACCAATTTTGAGAACCGGTTCCTACTAAACGATTCCACTGACGATGTAAAACTATAGAAAATGCGAGGGTTTAATTCTATTTTCGCTTTCACAGCATACTCATAAATTTCTATGGCTACTTTAGAGTTGTCATATACCATACTTAATTCCTATATATGTCCAAAGCGGCGGAAATGCATTATAAGGAATTATACTTACTGTAAAAAAAAAAAAAATCTCCCCATATGCGGCACCATAGCTATTACATAATACTAGGTTAGGTTAGGTAAGGTTGTTAGGTTAGGTTAATGTCGTTAATGTAGTTTATTATCATTATATTACGTCTTTTACCCAGCAATTTCCCTGATCTTCATAGTTGGTCGGGAAGCTATGCCTTTACAACGGCGCCTTCCTTTTGTCGCTGTGTACGTGAAACTAGAATTTTACCAATGCGAGATTCAAGGAGCGAAAATGGTGTAACAGTTAACACTACACTATACACACTAGTAGTCTAGTATATTGGTGGTGGTTGGCAACTGCACACTTGGTATAAGAGCCAAAACTGTTATAATATATGGTGTGGGGCGAGTTGTAGGCTACATCTCTATCCCAGTCCTCCACTGAATCTGACTCATATTTGTTTACATTGAGGAACCGGTTCCAACGGTTCCACCTGCCTCAGATACTCGGAACCGTGAGTACTGAAAATTACGGTTCTTGCCCAGCCCTATTACCTAGGTCAAGCACCGTTCACGCGCCGCGAATCCATGCATTTGCAATAAAGATCGACACTTGGACAGCGAGTCAGCGACCAACCCGCACCGGCATAATTATATATCCTGAATTTAACCAGTAGTATGTTTGATATCACACTTCATATGGTAGTCGTGTATTTTAAAAACAAAATAGCGACTCGCTTGGTGTAGTGACTAGCGTCTCGGACTTCCACCCAGAAGGCCCGGGTTCGCGCCCACGCTCGGCGCATTAAAGATTTTTCACAAGCACTGAGTCGTTACCATCCCTCATGAGCAAAGGGATGGGGAGTAGTACAGGACCCCAATGGAAATACGCCTAATCGGCCTTATTGAGCTATCCTTAGCTAGCTTAGCATGCGCTAGCTTTAAGAACTATTATTATTATTATTATTATTATAGGCCTAGCCTACAGTATATGTATTTATTTTCCTTATGATGACGTAATGTACAGGAAGTAAACAATTCCCCAAAGGATCATTCGAAATTTGCACATTCGGCTAGACTGCATGCGCTACATCCAATAGGATTTGCATATATTTTGATATATTTAATAATTAATCACTTTAGTTGGAACAAAATGTATAGTTAATGTATTATTCAATATCTATACATTAGGGTCTGAGTTTTGTAATTTGTGTAACTCTCGGAACGGATCGAATGAGTGATAATTTCAACACGTTCCCGTCAACATCATCATCATCATCGTCAATCTGTCAGAAATCACCTGAGGCGGGCTCGGCTAACAGATTTTGCCTTGATTCTTCCTTGCACAGGTCATTAACTACCACATTATCGAAGGGAACAATCAGCAAACATGAGGCGAGCTCAAAACGGTATGTATTACATAATTGTTTGTTGAAACTAGTGAACTAGGCTCGGCTGGTACCTGGAACTCTCGTCGACCGGAATTCTCGTCGACTTCGACGAGTGTTCCAATTTTTGCCGTCGACGAGTGTTCCAATTAAGTGGTGTTTTTTTCGGGGAGACTTCCTTTTCAACTGTCTCCTCTATTGTCTTTGTTTTATATATATAATATATACAGTATATATACAGATATGTATTTTCGGTCAATATACAGGAGGCGCTACAATATAGGTAGCAAAATTATAAGGTTTAATTCTAGTTTCGCTTTCACAGCATACTCATAAATTTCTATGGCTACTTTAGAGTTGTCATATACCATACTTAATTTCTATATATGTCCAAAGCGGCGGAAATGCATTATAAGGAATTATACCTACTGTAAAAAAAAAAAAAAAAAAATCCTCATATGCGGCACCATAGCTATTACATAATACTAGGTTAGGTTAGGTAAGGTTGTTAGGTTAGGCTAATGTCGTTAATGTAGTTTATTATCATTATATTACGTCTTTTACCCAGCAAGTTCCCTGATCTTCATAGTTGGTCGGGAAGCTATGCCTTTACAACGGCGCCTCCCTTTTGTCGCTGTGTACGTGAAACTAGAATTTTACCAATTATAATGGTAGTTTTGGGTTCCTATCATCATATGCTTCATTTCTATATACTTTTTATCCCCGGGAAAAAAAAAAAAAATCTTGGGATTTTTTGTTTTGGTCATTAACCTAACCTAACCTAACAGCCCCCAAATATATTTAGGTTAGGTTAGGTTTTTTGGTTAGGTTAATAAAAAATAAATAAATAAATCAAATAAAAAAAACCAAGATTTTTTTTTTTTTTTTCCCGGGGATAAACAGTATCTAGAAATGAAGCATATGATGATAGGAACCCAAAACTACCATTAGAATTTTGCTACCTATATTGTAGCGCCTTCTGTATATTGACCGTATTTTCTATTTATATACGTTAATTCCTTATTGGAATTAACCTTAATCGAGCCCCCCTCAACCCTGTCCTGTATCCCACACCCTATAACGCAAGTTTTTATCAAAAAATTTACCCAACAACTGGTTATAAGCTTAGCCATTTTAAGTCAACCGCCAAGGCGGGGACCAGGAAGTCACTCCGAGCGTAAAGTAAACAAAGCGACGCTACTTCCACGAACGCAACCGAGTTGTCTTTATATTTCGTCTCATATTATCATTATTAAAGTGTCCCCATTGCTTTTTTAGTGTTTCGTACACCAGAAAAGGGTGTAGCTTGGTGTTGGATGCGTGGAAACCGAAAAAAAACATGTATTAAATCATTGGCGGTACCTGTCAAATAGGTGTCCAATAACTAAAATCGTACCGGTTAATATTATTAGTAGTAGACTTGGGCTAGTATGGTTTGATGATGCGTGGAAATGTATATTTGATTGAAATAGATACATTGAAGTATTACAAACCTTCGCGAACCTATAAATAGGGAACGTGAGCAGGGTTTAGACCGTCGCACACCCATAAACAGGGAACGTGAGCTGGGTTTAGACCGTCGCGGAGACAGGTTAGTTTTCGGTTAAGTTAGGCTAATGTTAAAAATACTAAAATGCGAC
>JBAKBP010009824.1:0-81445 GCA_037953745.1 Lithodes maja | reverse complement strand
TGAATATTTCATATTTATTGAATACAATGGCATGATCTTGTAAAAAAAAAAAATTATCAAAAATGTTCTAGACAATATAAAACCTTCCCCATAACCCCCTCCTGGATTCGATCCCACAACCCTAGCACACTTTCAGTTTACCAGTCCGCGACCTTACCAACCATGCCACAGGAGCTCATACCAAATATCACTCAAAACTTGGTGTCTACAATCGAAATGACAATATACCAAAAAAAATGAATTATCCCACCAATTTACGTTTGTAAATTGATGGGATTATCAATTATTTCATGCCAAGGTTTATGAAAGTTTGTCTCTGTCAAGAATTAGTAATTATATAACTTTATTCTGTCCAAAATTGCCAAAACATTCAGCAAAATTGCCCCTCTCAGTGCGACTCCACTCATTTTCACACGGTCAAGCGGTGACCCTTGTCGCTCCCTAGCTACACCAGCCACAGCAGCTCTGTCTGGGAAAAAAAATTGTATAAATACAATAATGGATAAAATACTCTTCACAAATACATTTGTATTGTATAATATTGTAAATCAAAAAGAATAATAACTGTGTGGGTGTCGTAAATTGCTCAACCAGCTTTCTTATGTCTCGCCTACGCGCGTATATTGGATTATACATAGTCATGACTGTCATACAAATAATTGCAGTAGGTCTCGAATGTACATTTAGATTGCATATTACTTGGAAATAAATAAGTAAACGTTTCTCTGGTGGCAATCTACCCTTTCGCAAGTGTAAGGAGACACCATTCTATATTTAGCCCTTTATCGCAAAAGGCAATCTGCACGTGTTTACTGACCACCGTCGCTGGTGCTCTATAATATAGTAGTTTATTGACAGTCAATGGCCTACATGTTTCTGTGGTACTTCACATGTGTCTAAAATGCAATGTCTGCTTGCATAAAAATGCAATTCTGAAGTCCATTTATACGTACAACATACGCATGTCTCAGTTTCTATCTATCTCTCTCTCTCTCTCTCTCCATTCCTGACTCATGTTATTGTAAAACTCTTGGTGGAAAGAAACACCAGACACCTGGAAGACAAGGTTCAAAATCCCAAGCATCCATACGCCTCGAGCGCCTTCACACTTGTCACACAGCTGGTTATCTATCTACAGATCTGCCTGCCTTTCCTCCCTTGACGACTCACTCACTCCCTCCCTGCACCCCTGCATGCCTCCCTCCCTCCCTCCCACACACCCACCCCCAACCCACCCTTTCAGGCTTCCGTGTGCTAGAAACACATTCACAATTTGCGTAAATATCGCATCAATTGAGCTATATGCGGTATATTCCTTGTTATATGGGACGCCTACATACGTACACGTCTTTATTATAGCATGACAGTGCTCTAAATACAAGATTTACGTGATATGTATGGCGTAACACACCCTCTCCCCCTTTCATTCCCAGCACAGCTCACTCACACCTTGGTTCACGCATAGAAACTCTTTGATAATGTGCGTAAATATCGCATAAATTGGTCAATATGCGGTATATATTTTGATATATGGCACGTATACATACGTACAAGTCTGTATTATAGCATGACAGTGCTCTACGTACAAGATATACGTGATATGTATGGCGTAAACCACACTCTCAGCTCATAAATTACCGCCAAACCTCCAACACATGTCATTCCCGCCTAAAAATTCTCTTATAATTCCCTTATATATTGCAATTTTTGGTCACTATGAGGCATATTCATTGTTATATGGGTGGCCTACACACGTATACATACTCTACATAGCCTAAAAGGGCTCAAAAATGGACATATACGTGATAATACGCGGTAACCCACCCCCTCCTCCCTCTCCTTCTATCCCCTGCGCGCGTAAATATTCGGCAGGAAAATCTCGCCGCTCGATGACAATCTAGCCGCGCGGTGCCATTCGCTCCACATTTTTCAACTACGGACCGTTCCCCCACCCCCCCCAGACATTTTTTGGGGGGTCAAATTTATATGGGCCGATGCCCGCAAACATTCCCTACACGATGAGGTACTTTTTATCGAAATTTGCAATAGGTCCCCAAATCATCATAGGTGCGCACAGTCTTACCCTGTAGAAAACCCCCTGTGCGCCGCGGAGAGGTTAATACATGAGACGTAGACATATAACGGAGCTAATATCCCCCTAAAAACTAGGCTAGTTAAGATTGAATTGACAAAATAATATTTTCTCAAAAAATATTTTCTGAGATTGTACACTAAAGTGAATTGGTCTTGTATAGTGGAGACACGAAACGGGATTTAGAGCCCCTATAACTAGGCTATCTTAATACATGAGACGTAGACAAATAACGGAGCTAATATCCCCCTAAAAACTACGCTAGTTAAGATTGAATTGACAAAATAATATTTTCTCAAAAAATATTTTCTGAGATTGTACACTAAAGTGAATTGGTCTTGTATAGTGGAGACACGAAACGGGATTTAGAGCCCCTATAACTAGGCTATCTACACGAGACGTAGACATAATTATAACGGAGCTAAAAGCACCCTAAAAACTAGGCTAGTTAAGATTGAATTGACAAAATAATATTTTCTCCCAAAAAAAATCTGAGATTGTACACTAAAGTGAATTGGTCTTGTATAGTGGAGACATAAAACAGGATTTAGAGCCCCTATAACTAGGCTATCTTAATACATGAGATGTAGACATATAACGGAGGTAAAATCCCCCTAAAAACTAGGCTAGTTAAGATTGAATTGACAAAATAATATTTTCTGAGATTGTACACTAAAGTGAATTGGTCTTGTATAGTGGAGACACGAAACGGGATTTAGAGCCCCTATAACTAGGCTATCTTAATTTACATGAGACGTAGACAAATAACGGAGCTAATATCCCCCTAAAAACTAGGCTAGTTAAGATTGAATTGACAAAATCATATTTTCTCAAAAAATATTTTCTGAGATTGTACACTAAAGTGAATTGGTCTTGTATAGTGGAGACACGAAACGGGATTTAGAGCCCCTATAACTAGGCTATCTTAATACATGAGACGTAGACAAATAACGGAGCTAATATCCCCCTAAAAACTAGGCTAGTTAAGATTGAATTGATAAAATAATATTTTCTCAAAAAAAAGGTTTCTGATATTGTACACTAAAGTGAATTGGTCTTGTATAGTGGAGACACGAAACGGGATTTAGAGCCCCTATAACTAGGCTATCTTAATACATGAGATGTAGACAAATAACGGAGCTAATATCCCCCTAAAAACTAGGCTAGTTAACATTGAATTGACAAAATAATATTTTCTCAAAAAATATTTTCTGAGATTGTACACTAAAGTGAATTGGTCTTGTATAGTGGAGACACGAAACGGGATTTAGAGCCCCTATAACTAGGCTATCTTAATACATGAGACGTAGACAAATAACGGAGCTAATATCCCCCTAAAAACTAGGCTAGTTAAGTTTGAATTGACAAAATAATATTTTCTCAAAAAAATGTTTCTGAGATTGTACACTAAAGTGAATTGGTCTTGTATAGTGGAGACACGAAACGGGATTTAGAGCCCCAATAACTAGGCTATCTTAATACATGAGACGTAGACAAATAACGGAGCTAATATCCCCCTAAAAACTAGGCTAGTTAATATTGAATTGACAAAATAATATTTTCTCAAAAAATTGTTTCTGAGATTGTACACTAAAGTGAATTGGTCTTGTATAGTGGAGACACGAAACGGGATTTAGAGCCCCAATAACTAGGCTATCTTAATACATGAGACGTAGACAAATAACGGAGCTAATATCCCCCTAAAAACTAGGCTAGTTAAGATTGAATTGACAAAATAATATTTTCTCAAAAAATATTTTCTGAGATTGTACACTAAAGTGAATTGGTCTTGTATAGTGGAGACATAAAACAGGATTTAGAGCCCCTATAACTAGGCTATCTACACGAGACGTAGACATATAACAGAGCTAAAATCACCCTAAAAACTAGGCTAGTTAAGATTGAATTGACAAAATAATATTTTCTCAAAAAATATTTTCAGAGATTGTACACTAAAGTGAATTGGTCTTGTATAGTGGCGACATGAAACGGGATTTAGAGCCCCTTTAACTAGGCTATCTACACGAGATGTAGACATATAACAGAGCTAAAATCACCCTAAAAACTAGGCTAGTTAAGATTGAATTGACAAAATAATATTTTCTCAAAAAATATTTTTCTGAGATTGTACACTAAAGTGAATTGGTCTTGTATAGTGGAGACACAAAACGGGATTTAGAGCCCCTATAACTAGGCTATCTACACGAGATGTAGACATATAACAGAGCTAAAATCACCCTAAAAACTAGGCTAGTTAAGATTGAATTGACAAAATAATATTATCTCAACAAATATTTTCTGAGATTGTACACTAAAGTGAATTGGTCTTGTATAGTGGAGACACGAAACGGGATTTAGAGCCCCTATAACTAGGCTATCTACACGAGACGTAGACATAATTATAACGGAGCTAAAAGCACCCTAAAAACTAGGTTAGTTAAGATTGAATTGCCAAAATAATATTTTCTCAAAAAAAAAGATCTGAGATTGTACACTAAGGTGAATTGGTCTTGTATAGTGGAGACATAAAACAGGATTTAGAGCCCCTATAACTAGGCTATCTTAATACATGAGATGTAGACATATAACGGAGCTAAAATCCCCCTAAAAACTAGGCTAGTTAAGATTAAATTGACAAAATAATATTTTCTCAAAAAAATATTTTCTGAGATTGTACATTAAAGTGAATTGGTCTTGTATAGTGGCGACACGAAACAGGATTTAGAGCCCCTATAACTAGCTATCTACACGAGACGTAGACAAATAAAGGGGCTAAAATCACCCTAAAAACTAGGCTAGTTAAGATTGAATTGACAAAATAATATTTTCTGAGATTGTACACTAAAATGAATTGGTCTTGTATAGTGGAGACACGAAACGGGATTTAGAGCCCCTATATCTAGGCTATCTACACGAGACGTAGACAAATAACGGAGCTAAAATCACCCTAAAAACTAGGCTAGTTAAGATTGAATTGACAAAATAATATTTTCTCAAATTTTTTTTTTTCTGAGATTGTACACTAAAGTGAATTGGTCTTGTATAGTGGAGACACGAAACAGGATTTAGAGCCCCTATAACTAGCCTATCTACACGAGATGTAGACATATAACAGAGCTAAAATCACCCTAAAAACTAGGCTAGTTAAGATTGAATTGACAAAATAATATTTTCTCAAAAAAAAAATCTGAGATTGTACACTAAAGTGAATTGGTCTTGTATAGTGGAGACACGAAATGGGATTTAGAGTCCCTATAACTAGGCTATCTTAATACATGAGACGTAGACAAATAACGGAGCTAATATCCCCCTAAAACTAGGCTACTTAAGATTGAATTGACAAACAAATATTTTCTCAAAAAAATATTTTTCTGAGATTGTACACTAAAGTGAATTGGTCTTGTATAGTGGAGACACAAAACAGGATTTAGAGCTCCTAATACAAGGCTATCTTAATACATGAGATGTAGACATATAATGGAGCTAAAAATCCCCCTAAAAACAAGGCTAGTTAAGATTGAATTGACAAAATAATATTTTCTCAACAAAATATTTTCTAAGATTGTACACTAAAGTGAATTGGTCTTGTATATTGGAGACATAAAATAGGATTTAGAGCCCCTATAACTAGGCTATCTACATGAGACGTAGACAAATAACGGAGCTAAAATCACCCTAAAAACTAGGCTAGTTAAGATTGAATTGACAAAATAATATTTTCTGAGATTGTACACTAAAGTGAATTGGTCTTGTATAGTGGAGACACGAAACGGCATTTAGAGCCCCTATAACTAGGCTATCTACACGAGACGTAGACAAATAACGGAGCTAAAATCACTCTAAAAACTAGGCTAGTTAAGATTGAATTGACAAAATAATATTTTCTCAAAAAAATATTTTCTGAGATTGTACACTAAAGTGAATTGGTCTTGTATAGTGGAGACATAAAACAGGATTTAGAGCCTCTATAACTAGGCTATCTACACGAGATGTAGACATATAACAGAGCTAAAATCACCCTAAAAACTAGGCTAGTTAAGATTGAATTGACAAAATAATATTTTCTCAAAAACAAAAATTCTGAGATTGTACACTAAAGTGAATTGGTCTTGTATAGTGGAGACACGAAACGGGATTTAGAGCCCCTATAACTAGGCTGTCTACACGAGATGTAGACATACAACAGAGCTAAAATCACCCTAAAACTAGGCTAGTTAAGATTGAATTGACAAAATCATATTTTCTCAAAAAAAAAAATTCTGAGATTGTACACTAAAGTGAATTGGTTTTGTATAGTGGAAACACGAAACGGGATTATGAGCCCCTATAACTAGGCTATATACACGAGACGTAGACATATAATGGAGCTAAAATCCCCCTAAAAACTAGGCTAGTTAAGATTGAATTGACAAAATAATATTTTCTCAAAAAATATTTTCTGAGATTGTACACTAAAGTGAATTGGTCTTGTATAGTGGAGACACGCAACATGATTTAGAGCCCCTATAACTAGGCTATGTACACGAGATGTAGACATATAACAGAGCTAAAATCACCCTAAAAACTAGGCTAGTTAAGATTGTATTGACAAAATAATATTTTCTCAACAAATATTTTCTGAGATTGTACACTAAGGTGAATTGGTCTTGTATAGTGGAGAAATAAAACAGGATTTAGAGCCCCTATAACTAGGCTATCTTAATACATGAGACGTAGACATATAACGGAGCTAATATCCCCCTAAAAACTAGGCTAGTTAAGATTGAATTGACAAAATAATATTTTCTCAAAAAATATTTTCTGAGATTGTACACTAAAGTGAATTGGTCTTGTATAGTGGAGACACGAAACGGGATTTAGAGCCCCTATAACTAGGCTATCTTAATACATGAGACGTAGACAAATAACGGAGCTAATATCCTCCTAAAAACTAGGCTAGTTAAGATTGAATTGACAAAATAATATTTTCTCAAAAAATATTTTCTGAGATTGTACACTAAAGTGAATTGGTCTTGTATAGTGGAGACACGAAACGGGATTTAGAGCCCCTATAACTAGGCTATCTTAATACATGAGACGTAGACAAATAACGGAGCTAATATCCCCCTAAAAACTAGGCTAGTTAAGATTGAATTGACAAAATAATATTTTCTCAAAAAAATGTTTCTGAGATTGTACACTAAAGTGAATTGGTCTTGTATAGTGGAGACACGAAACGGGATTTAGAGCCCCTATATCTAGGCTATCTTAACCCGGGAGCTGCGGGGAGACTCTTAAGAGTTCCCCCGGCGCACTGCGGGGAGACTCTTCAGATTAAAGCTTTTGAACGCGTACCAAAACCGCGCGTTAATAGTCAGGCGGCTGAAAATTGGTGTGGATATAGTACTACATGTCAACTCTCGATACCACCCCGCCAAACGCTCGCCCCGCACTCAGTGCAAGCACCACTGCACCAGTAACCACGCACTAGTCATGGAGCCCACACGTCCCTCACGCACGCTCCCTGATGACACACCCAGCCCTCCTTCTGGTGGTGTTAGCCGCCGTGGAAGGCAGAGGGTGGCTGCCAAAGACCCTAGCTACCAGTACGACACGCCCTACAGCTCTGAGGACGAAACACCAGCACCCAAAGCACAAAAAACACGTGCAAGCAGGGCAATGGCACAGAGGTCATTGGTCTTTCGGGACACTGCCACCACGACCCAGGCCACTGCAACAACCACTACCACCACCACTACCACCACTGCCACCCCTACCACCCCTGCCACCGGTACCAGCGACGCAGGAGGCCGCCCTAGGGCTGCAAAACCTGCGGGGGCAGGAAAAATTAAAGGCACGGGCGTAGGGAAAAGATCCCGTACGCCAGCCACAGTGCCCCTACCACCACCACCACCACCACCACCACCAGCCGCCGCCCCTGGCCCGGCTGCCGCCGCCGCCCCTGGCCCGGCTGCTGCCGCCGCCCCTGGCCCGGCTGCCGCTGCCGCCCCTGCTGCCCCTGCCGCCCCTGCTGCCCCTGCCGCCCCTGCCCAAGGAACAGGGAAGGGGAAGGGGAAGGGGAAGGGGAAAGGGAAAGGGAGAGGGAAAGCGACTGCTGGCCCTGCTGTCTCTGGTGGCCCTGCTGCCCCTGTTGCCCCTGTTGCCCATGCTGCCCCTGCCGCCCCTGCCGCCCCTGCCCAAGGAACAGAGAGAAGGGCGACAGGCACCACCATCATCTTGCCATCAAGGCCACGCACCACTGCTGCCCCTGCCGCCGCCTCTGCCGCCGCCTCTGCCGCCGCCCCTGCCGCCGCCCCTGCCGCCGCCCCTGCCGCCACCTCTGCTGTCCCTGTCCATAAGACACCCTCGCGTGCAAAAGTGACCCGGAAAACTCTGACACCATCAAAATATGCCGCCCTGCTGTTTGATGGTGATTCGCAGGACATTGGCAGCCCAGGTTTTGACGACGAAGCCCTAGCACGGGACCAAGGGTGGGGGGATTTGGGAGTGGACAGTGGGAGTGAGTCAGACGTCGGTGACGAAAATGAGGAAGGTCATCGTCTGTCTAGTGAAGAGGAGGGTGATGATGATGAAGTGCTGTATCGCGACCATGGAAGCGATATTTCAGACAATGAAGCAGACGCAGACGGCATTCCGATCCCTGGCTTGCCTTCGTTCGATTGGTCTGACGGGGTCAATTTTGTACCTGACGTGCCCCAGTTCAATCCTGGGACGTCAGGAACAACTGACGACTGGCCCTGTGACGATCAAGCGAACGAAAGCGACTTCTTCCTCGCTTTTTTCGATATGGAGGTAATGACGTACATCGTTG
Organism: Lithodes maja; assembly: GCA_037953745.1. Taxonomy (NCBI): domain Eukaryota; kingdom Metazoa; phylum Arthropoda; class Malacostraca; order Decapoda; family Lithodidae; genus Lithodes; species Lithodes maja. Next base: position 72,542 of record JBAKBP010009824.1, on the reverse strand, counting down.
CCCAAACAAACGCCTACTACAGGTGGGTGTTTGGCAGATTGGACGTCCTTTCTCCAAAAGCGAGAATACGAGGCTGGGTGGATACGACTGTGGAAGAATTTATGACGTTCTTTGCCTTGTTGTTCCTCATGCCTCTGATCAAGAAGCATGTGTTGCAACACTATTGGAAGCACGACCCTCTCATCGCCACCCCAACTTTCAATAAGTTCATGACTCGTGACACATTTTTGTTGCTGCTAAGATTTATGCACTTTGCAGACAACGAAAATCCTAACAGGATTGACAGGATATGGAAAGTTCGGAATGTGTTCACCATGTTGTTGGATAGGTATAGGAAATACTTTTACCCTTTCCTCAATTTGGTGATTGATGAGTCGCTCGTGCTCTTCAAAGGACGTCTTGTTTTCAAACAGTATATCCCCTTGAAAAGGCATAGGTTCGGAATCAAGCTCTTCGTTTTGTGTGACTGCGAAACTGGAATAGTGCTTGACATGATCGTGTACACAGGCACTGACATTGACATACCGAAAGCCGCTGCCAATGACCCCATGGGCATGTCAGGTGCCATCGTCAGGAAAATGTTGGCACCTTACCTGGGCAAAGGCCACATCATCTACACTGACAACTGGTATACTTCTCCTGCTCTCTGCCAGTTTCTTCATGACAACCAAACGGGGTCATGTGGGACTGTCAGAAAGACAAGAAAGTTTATGCCAAAATTCACAGGTGATGTCATTCCTCTCACAGATGCCTCCTCCAGTGACACACCTTCAGAAGACGACCTGGCCCAGGAACACCGCGAGAGGCATGTGCGAAGAAGGCGACGAAAGGGGCAGAAATTCAAGCAGCTCGAGAAGTGTGGGAAAGTGATAGCCCTGAAGTGGAAGGATAAGCGAGACGTCCACCTGCTTTCCACCGTCCACACAGGTGCCCAGATGGATTCTGGCAAAATCCACTACCGAACCAGGAAGACCATCTACAAGCCCGACATGGTAGTGGACTACACCAAAAACATGCGCATGGTGGACAAGTCTGACTGTCAGCTGTCAGGCGTTGAGTGTCTGAGGAAGACTGTGAAGTGGTATCACAAGCTCTTCTTCCACCTTGTTGACATAACGATGCTGAACGCCTACAACTTGTGGTTGGTCAAAAAGAATATGGCCCCAAACCAGAAACTTAAATTCCGGGAGTTCGTGTACAACGTCTCATACCAACTCCTGGAGAAGTATGGCACCACCACTCACAGACGTACGGCATGGCGTGGGGATCACGTTCCTGACCGAGTCCAGGTGGGTGTCCAAAGACACTACCTAACCAACACCGAGCTGATTGGCACTCGTCACAGGCAGGTGAAGTTCACCGTCTGCAGCTCCAGTGTCAGGAAACCCCATGTCCCAAAAAGAGTCACCTCAATGTGCGCAGAGTGCAAAGTTCCACTCTGCCTGGGTGACTGCTTCAGGGACTACCACACCTTCAAAAATTATTGAGTGTCGCCCTGCCCTACCCTGCCCTGCCCTGCCCTGCCCTGCCCTGCCCTGGACTCGCCCCGTGCCCTGCCCTGGACTCGCCCCCTGCCCAGCCCTGTCCTGGACTCGCGCCCTACCTTACCTGACCTGACCTAATTGATCACGCTACCTCATAATGTAACATATATATTATATAATGTATAAGTTCCAAAGATGTCCCTGTGATATAGCTTTTACATTATATAAGTGTATGTTTCATTATTTAGTTTATAAGTTTCAAAGATTTACATGTAATATGCCTTATTTTTTTAGTATATCAATATATATGTTTGTTATTAGCCAAAGTCATGTGTATATAATGATTTTCTTACCTCAAATGAATTGTACAAAAATAAATATGTTTCAACAAATCCTGTCAAACCTACTAAGATAATAAAAAAAAACATTAAAAAAAAAAACACAAGGTCATGTCATTGTATTCTTACAATATGATATATTCTATGAATATTTCATATTTATTGAATACAATGGCATGATCTTGTAAAAAAAAAAATATTTATCAAAAATGTTCTAGACAATATAAAACCTTCCCCATAACCCCCTCCTGGATTCGATCACACAACCCTAGCACACTTTGAGTTTTCCAGTCCGCGACCTTACCAACCATGCCACAGGAGCTCATACCAAATATCACTCAAAACTTCGTGTCTACAATCGAAATGACAATATACAAAAAAAAATGAATAATCCCACCAATTTACGTTTGTAAATTGATGGGATTATCAATTATATCATGCCAAGGTTTATAAAAGTTTGTCTCTGTCAAGAATTAGAAATTATATAACTTTATTCTGTCCAAAATTGCCAAAACATTCAGCAAAATTGCCCCTCTCAGTGCGACTCCACTCATTTTCACACGGTCAAGCGGTGACCCTTGCCGCTCCCTTTATGCCCCAGCTACACCAGCCACAGCAGCTCTGTCTGGGAACAAAATTTGTATAAATACAATAATGGATAAAATACTCTTCACAAATACATTTGTATTGTATAATATTGTAAATAAAAAAGAATAATAACTGTGTGGGTGTCGAAAATTGCTCAACCAGCTTTCTTATGTCTCGCCTACGCGCGTATATTGGATTATACATAGTCATGACTGTCATACAAATAATTGCAGTAGGTCTCGAATATACATTTAGATTGCATATTACTTGGAAATAAATAAGTAAACGTTTCTCTGGTGGCAATCTACCCTTTCGCAAGTGTAAGGAGACACCATTCTATATTTAGCCCTTTATCGCAAAAGGCAATCTGCACGTGTTTACTGACCACCGTCGCTGGTGGTTTATAATATAGTACTTTATTGACAGTCAATGGCCTACATGTTTCTGTGGTACTTCACATGTGTCTAAAATGCAATGTCTGCTTGCATAAAAATGCAATTCTGAAGTCCATTTATACGTACGACATACGCATGTCTCAGTTTCTATCTATCTCTCTCTCTCTCTCTCTCTCTCTCTCCATTCCTGACTCATGTTATTGTAAAACTCTTGGTGGCAACAAACACCAGACACCTGGAAGACATAAGGTTCAAAATCCCAAGCATCCATACGCCTCGGGCGCCTTCACAATTGTCACACAGCTGGTTATCTATCTAGAGATCTGCCTGCCTTCCTACTCTTCACGACTCACTCACTCCCTCCCTGCACCCCTGCATGCCTCCCTCCCTCCTTCCCACCCACCCACCCCGAACCCACCCTTTCAGGCTTCCGTCTGCTAGAAACACATTCACAATTTGCGTAAATATCGCATCAATTGGGCTATATGCGGTATATTCCTTGTTATATGGGACGCCTACATACGTACACGTCTTTATTATAGCATGACAGTGCTCTAAATACAAGATTTACGTGATATTTATGGCGTAACACACCCTCTCCCCCTTTCATTCCCAGCACAACTCACTCATACCTTGGTTCACGCATAGAAACTCTTTGATAATGTGCGTAAATATCGCATGAATTGGTCAATATGCGGTATATATTTTGATATATGGCACGTATACATACGTACAAGTCTGTATTATAGCATGACAGTGATCTACGTATAAGATATACGTGATATGTATGGCGTAAACCACACTCTCAGCTCATAAATTGCCGCCAAACCTCCAACACATCTTCATTCCCGCCTAAAAATTCTCTTATAATTCCCTTATATATTGCAATTTTTGGTCACTATGAGGCATATTCATTGTTATATGGGTGGCCTACACACGTATACATACTCTACATAGCCTAAAAGAGCTCAAAAATGGACATATACGTGATAATACGCGGTAACCCACCCACTCCTCCCTCTCCTTCTATCCCCTGCGCGCGTAAATATTCGGCAGGGAAATCTCGCCGTTCGATGACAATCTAGCCGCGCGGTGCCATTCGCTCCACATTTTTCAACTACGGACCGTTCCCCCACCCCCCCCAGACATTTTTTGGGGGGCCGATGCACGCAAACATTCCCTACACGATGATGTACTTTTTATCGAAATTTGCAATAGGTCCCAAGGTTTCTTACCCTGTAGAAAACCCCCTGTGCGCCGCGGAGAGGTTAATACATGAGATGTAGACAAATAACGGAGCTAATATCCCCCTAAAAACTAGGCTAGTTAAGATTGAATTGACAAAATAATATTTTCTCAAAAAATATTTTCTGAGATTGTACACTAAAGTGAATTGGTCTTCCATAGTGGAGACACGAAACGGGATTTAGAGCCCCTATAACTAGGCTATCTACACGAGACGTAGACATAATTATAACGGAGCTAAAATCACCCTAAAAACTAGGCTAATTAAGATTGAATTGACAAAATATATTTTCTCAAAAAATATTTTCTGAGATTGTACACTAAAGTGAATTGGTCTTGTATAGTGGAGACACGAAACGGGATTTAGAGCCCCTATAACTAGGCTATCTACACGAGACGTAGACATAATTATAACGGAGCTAAAAGCACCCTAAAAACTAGGCTAGTTAAGATTGAATTGACAAAATAATATTTTCTCAAAAACAAAAATCTGAGATTGTACACTAAAGTGAATTGGTCTTGTATAGTGGAGACATAACACAGGATTTAGAGCCCCTATAACTAGGCTATCTTAATACATGAGATGTAGACATATAACGGAGGTAAAATCCCCCTAAAAACTAGGCTAGTTAAGATTAAATTGACAAAATAATATTTTCTCAAAAAAAATATTTTCTGAGATTGTACATTAAAGTGAATTGGTCTTGTATAGTGGAGACACGAAACAGGATTTAGAGCCCCTATAACTAGGCTATCTACACGAGACGTAGACAAATAAAGGGGCTAAAATCACCCTAAAAACTAGGCTAGTTAAGATTGAATTGACAAAATAATATTTTCTGAGATTGTACACTAAAGTGAATTGGTCTTGTATAGTGGAGACACGAAACGGGATTTAGAGCCCCTATAACTAGACTATCTACACGAGACGTAGACAAATAAAGGAGCTAAAATCACCCTAAAAACTAGGCTAGTTAAGATTGAATTGACAAAATAATATTTCTCAAAAACATATTTTCTGAGATTGTACACTAAAGTGAATTGGTCTTGTATAGTGGAGACATAAAACAGGATTTAGAGCCTCTATAACTAGGCTATCTACACGAGATGTAGACATATAACAGAGCTAAAATCACTCTAAAAACTAGGCTAGTTAAGATTGAATTGACAAAAAAATATTTTCTCAAAAAAAAAATCTGAGAGTGTACACTAAAGTGAATTGGTTTTGTATAGTGGAGACACGAAACGGGATTTAGAGTCCCTATAACTAGGCTATCTTAATACATGAGACGTAGACAAATACCGGAGCTAATATCCCCCTAAAAACTAGGCTAGTTAAGATTGAATTGACAAAATAATATTTTCTCAAAAAAATATTTTTTCTGAGATTGTACACTAAAGTGAATTGGTCTTGTATAGTGGAGACACAAAACAGGATTTAGAGCTCCTAATACAAGGCTATCTTAATACATGAGATGTAGACATATAATGGAGCTAAAATCCCCCTAAAAACAAGGCTAGTTAAGATTGAATTGACAAAATAATATTTTCTCAAAAACAAAATTTCTGAGATTGTACACTAAAGTGAATTGGTCTTGTACAGTGGAGACACGAAACGGGATTTAGAGCCCCTATAACAAGGCTATCTTAATACATGAGATGTAGACATATAATAGAGATAAAATCCCCCTAAAAACTAGGCTAGTTAAGATTGAATTGACAAAATAATATGTTCTCAAAATAATATTTTCTGAGATTGTACACTAAAGTGAATTGGTCTTGTATATTGGAGACATAAATAGGATTTAGAGCCCCTATAACTAGGCTATGTACATGAGACGTAGACAAATAACGGAGCTAAAATCACCCTAAAAACTAGGCTAGTTAAGATTGAATTGACAAAATAATATTTTCTGAGATTGTACACTAAAGTGAATTGGTCTTGTATAGTGGAGACACGAAACGGGATTTAGAGCCCCTATAACTAGGCTATCTACACGAGACGTAGACAAATAACGGAGCTAAAATCACTCTAAAAACTAGGCTAGTTAAGATTGAATTGACAAAATAATATTTTCTCAAAAAAATATTTTCTGAGATTGTACACTAAAGTGAATTGGTCTTGTATAGTGGAGACACGAAACGGGATTTAGAGCCCCTATAACTAGGCTATCTACACGAGACGTAGACAAATAACGGAGCTAAAATCACTCTAAAAACTAGGCTAGTTAAGATTGAATTGACAAAATAATATTTTCTCAAAAAAATATTTTCTGAGATTGTACACTAAAGTGAATTGGTCTTGTATAGTGGAGACATAAAACAGGATTTAGAGCCTCTATAACTAGGCTATCTACACGAGATGTAGACATATAACAGAGCTAAAATCACCCTAAAAACTAGGCTAGTTAAAATTGAATTGACAAAATAATATTTTCTCAAAAACAAAAATTCTGAGATTGTACACTAAAGTGAATTGGTCTTGTATAGTGGAGACACGAAACGGGATTTAGAGCCCCTATAACTAGGCTGTCTACACGAGATGTAGACATACAACAGAGCTAAAATCACCCTAAAACTAGGCTAGTTAAGATTGAATTGACAAAATCATATTTTCTCAAAAAAATATTTTCTGAGATTGTACACTAAAGTGAATTGGTTTTGTATAGTGGAAACACGAAATGGGATTATGAGCCCCTATAACTAGGCTATATACACGAGACGTAGACATATAATGGAGCTAAAATCCCCCTAAAAACTAGGCTAGTTAAGATTGAATTGACAAAATAATATTTTCTCAAAAAATATTTTCTGAGATTGTACACTAAAGTGAATTGGTCTTGTTTAGTGGAGACACGAAACATGATTTAGAGCCCCTATAACTAGGCTATGTACACGAGATGTACACATATAACAGAGCTAAAATCACCCTAAAAACTAGGCTAGTTAAGATTGAATTGACAAAATAATATTTTCTCAAAAAAATGTTTCTGAGATTGTACACTAAAGTGAATTGGTCTTCTATAGTGGAGACACGAAACGGGATTTAGAGCCCCAATAACTAGGCTATCTTAATACATGAGACGTAGACAAATAACGGAGTTAATATCCCCCTAAAAACTAGGCTAGTTAAGATTGAATTGACAAAATAATATTTTCTAAAAAAAAAAATCTGAGATTGTACACTAAAGTGAATTGGTCTTGTATAGTGGAGACATAAAACAGGATTTAGAGCCCCTATAACTAGGCTATCTTAATACATGAGACGTAGACATATAACGGAGCTAATATCCCCCTAAAAACTAGGCTAGTTAAGATTGAATTGACAAAATAATATTTTCTCAAAAAATATTTTCTGAGATTGTACACTAATGTGAATTGGTCTTGTATAGTGGAGACACGAAACGGGATTTAGAGCCCCTATAACTAGGCTATCTTAATACATGAGACGTAGACAAATAACGGAGCTAATATCCCCCTAAAAACTAGGCTAGTTAAGATTGAATTGACAAAATAATATTTTCTCAAAAAAAAATTCTGAGATTGTACACTAAAGTGAATTGGTCTTGTATAGTGGATACACGAAACGGGATTTAGAACCCCTATAACTAGGCTATCTACACGAGACGTAGACATAATTATAACGGAGCTAAAAGCACCCTAAAAACTAGGCTAGTTAAGATTGAATTGACAAAATAATATTTTCTCAAAAAAAAAATTCTGAGATTGTACACTAAAGTGAATTGGTCTTGTATAGTGGAGACATAAAACAGGATTTAGAGCCCCCTATAACTAGGCTATCTTAATACATGAGACGTAGACAAATAACGGAGCTAATATCCCCCTAAAAACTAGGCTAGTTAAGATTGAATTGACAAAATAATATTTTCTCAAAAAAACATTTTTCTGAGATTGTACACTGAAGTGAATTGGTCTTGTATAGTGGAGACACAAAACAGGAATTAGAGCTCCTAATACAAGGCTATCTTAATACATGAGATGTAGACATATAATAGAGATAAAATCCCCCTAAAAACTAGGCTAGTTAAGATTGAATTGACAAAATTATATGTTCTCAAAATAATATTTTCTGAGATTGTACACTAAAGTGAATTGGTCTTGTATATTGGAGACATAAAATAGGATTTAGAGCCCCTATAACTAGGCTATCTACATGAGACGTAGACAAATAGCGGAGCTAAAATCACCCTAAAAACTAGGCTAGTTAAGATTGAATTGACAAAATAATATTTTCTGAGATTGTACACTAAAGTGAATTGGTCTTGTTTAGTGGAGACACGAAACGGGATTTAGAGCCCCTATATCTAGGCTATCTACACGAGACGTAGACAAATAACGGAGCTAAAATCACTCTAAAAACTAGGCTAGTTAAGATTGAATTGACAAAATAATATTTTCTCAAAAAAATATTTTCTGAGATTGTACACTAAAGTGAATTGGTCTTGTATAGTGGAGACATAAAACAGGATTTAGAGCCTCTATAACTAGGCTATCTACACGAGATCTAGACATATAACAGAGCTAAAATCACCCTAAAAACTAGGCTAGTTAAGATTGAATTGACAAAATAATATTTTCTCAAAAACTAAAATTCTGAGATTGTACATTAAAGTGAATTGGTCTTGTATAGTGGAGACACGAAACGGGATTTAGAGCCCCTATAACTAGGCTGTCTACACGAGATGTAGACATACAACAGAGCTAAAATCACCCTAAAACTAGGCTAGTTAAGATTGAATTGACAAAATCATATTTTCTCAAAAAAATATTTTCTGAGATTGTACACTAAAGTGAATTGGTCTTGTATAGTGGAAACACGAAACGAGATTATGAGCCCCTATAACTAGGCTATATACACGAGACGTAGACATATAATGGAGTTAAAATCCCCTAAAAACTAGGCTAGTTAAGATTGAATTGACAAAATAATATTTTCTCAAAAAATATTTTCTGAGATTGTACACTAAAGTGAATTGGTCTTGTATAGTGGAGACACGAAACATGATTTAGAGCCCCTATAACTAGGCTATGTACACGAGATGTAGACATATAACAGAGCTAAAATCACCCTAAAAACTAGGCTAGTTAAGATTGAATTGACAAAATAATATTTTCTCAAAAAAATGTTTCTGAGATTGTACACTAAAGTGAATTGGTCTTGTATAGTGGAGACACGAAACGGGATTTAGAGCCCCAATAACTAGGCTATCTTAATACATGAGACGTAGACAAATAACGGAGTTAATGTCCCCCTAAAAACTAGGCTAGTTAAGATTGAATTGACAAAATTAAGTTTTCTAAAAAAATATTTTCTGAGATTGTACAATAAAGTGAATTGGTCTTGTATAGTGGAGACATAAAACAGGATTTAGAGCCCCTATAACTAGGCTATCTTAATACATGAGACGTAGACATATAACGGAGCTAATATCCCCCTAAAAACTAGGCTAGTTAAGATTGAATTGACAAAATAATATTTTCTCAAAAAATATTTTCTAAGATTGTACACTAAAGTGAATTGGTCTTGTATAGTGGAGACACGAAACGGGATTTAGAGCCCCCTATAACTAGGCTATCTTAATACATGAGACGTAGACAAATAACGGAGCTAATATCCCCCTAAAAAACTAGGCTAGTTAAGATTGAATTGACAAAATAATATTTTCTCATAAAATATTTTCTGAGATTGTACACTAAAGTGAATTGGTCTTGTATAGTGGAGACACGAAACGGGATTTAGAGCCCCTATAACTAGGCTATCTTAATACATGAGATGTAGACAAATAACGGAGCTAATATCCCCCTAAAAACTAGGCTAGTTAAGATTGAATTGACAAAATAATATTTTCTCAAAAAAATGTTTCTGAGATTGTACACTAAAGTGAATTGGTCTTGTATATTGGAGACATGAATAGGATTTAGAGCCCCTATAACTAGGCTATCTACATGAGACGTAGACAAATAACGGAGCTAAAATCACCCTAAAAACTAGGCTAGTTAAGATTGAATTGACAAAATAATATTATCTGAGATTGTACACTAAAGTGAATTGGTCTTGTATAGTGGAGACACGAAACGGGATTTAGAGCCCCTATAACTAGGCTATCTACACGAGACGTAGACAAATAACGGAGCTAAAATCACTCTAAAAACTAGGCTAGTTAAGATTGAATTGGCAAAATAATATTTTCTCAAAAAAATATTTTCTGAGATTGTACACTAAAGTGAATTGGTCTTGTATAGTGGAGACACGAAACGGGATTTAGAGCCCCTATAACTAGGCTGTCTACACGAGATGTAGACATACAACAGAGCTAAAATCACCCTAAAACTAGGCTAGTTAAGATTGAATTGACAAAATCATATTTTCTCAAAAAAATATTTTCTGAGATTGTACACTAAAGTGAATTGGTCTTGTATAGTGGAAACACGAAATGGGATTATGAGCCCCTATAACTAGGCTATATACACGAGACGTAGACATATAATGGAGCTAAAATCCCCCTAAAAACTAGGCTAGTTAAGATTGAATTGACAAAATAATATTTTCTCAAAAAATATTTTCTGAGATTGTACACTAAAGTGAATTGGTCTTGTATAGTGGAGACACGAAACATGATTTAGAGCCCCTATAACTAGGCTATGTACACGAGATGTAGACATATAACAGAGCTAAAATCACCCTAAAAACTAGGCTAGTTAAGATTGAATTGACAAAATAATATTTTCTCAAAAAAATGTTTCTGAGATTGTACACTAAAGTGAATTGGTCTTCTATAGTGGAGACACGAAACGGGATTTAGAGCCCCAATAACTAGGCTATCTTAATACATGAGACGTAGACAAATAACGGAGTTAATATCCCCCTAAAAACTAGGCTAGTTAAGATTGAATTGACAAAATAATATTTTCTAAAAAAAAAAATCTGAGATTGTACACTAAAGTGAATTGGTCTTGTATAGTGGAGACATAAAACAGGATTTAGAGCCCCTATAACTAGGCTATCTTAATACATGAGACGTAGACATATAACGGAGCTAATATCCCCCTAAAAACTAGGCTAGTTAAGATTGAATTGACAAAATAATATTTTCTCAAAAAATATTTTCTGAGATTGTACACTAAAGTGAATTGGTCTTGTATAGTGGAGACACGAAACGGGATTTAGAGCCCCTATAACTAGGCTATCTACACGAGACGTAGACATAATAATAACGGAGCTAAAAGCACCCTAAAAACTAGGCTAGTTAAGATTGAATTGACAAAATAATATTTTCTCAAAAAAAAAAAATCTGAGATTGTACACTAAAGTGAATTGGTCTTGTATAGTGGAGACATAAAACAGGATTTAGAGCCCCTATAACTAGGCTATCTTAATACATGAGATGTAGACATATAACGGAGGTAAAATCCCCCTAAAAACTAGGCTAGTTAAGATTGAATTGACAAAATAATATTGTCTGAGATTGTACACTAAAGTGAATTGGTCTTGTATAGTGGAGACACGAAACGGGATTTAGAGCCCCTATAACTAGGCTATCTACACGAGACGTAGACAAATAACGGAGCTAAAATCACCCTAAAAACTAGGCTAGTTAAGATTGAATAGACAAAATAATATTTTCTCAAAAAATATTTCCTGAGATTGTACACTAAAGTGAATTGGTCTTGTATAGTGGAGACATAAAACAGGATTTAGAGCCTCTATAACTAGCCTATCTACACGAGACGTAGACATATAATGGAGCTAAAATCCCCCTAAAAACTAGGCTAGTTAAGATTGAATTAACAAAATAATATTTTCTCAAAAAATATTTTCTGAGATTGTACACTAAAGTGAATTGGTCTTGTATAGTGGAGACACGAAACATGATTTAGAGCCCCTATAACTAGGCTATATACACGAGATGTAGACATATAACAGAGCAAAAATCACCCTAAAAACTAGGCTAGTTAAGATTGAATTGACAAAATAATATTTTCTCAAAAAAATGTTTCTGAGATTGTACACTAAAGTGAATTGGTCTTGTATAGTGGAGACACGAAACGGGATTTAGAGCCCCAATAACTAGGCTATCTTAATACATGAGACGTAGACAAATAACGGAGTTAATGTCCCCCTAAAAACTAGGCTAGTTAAGATTGAATTGACAAAATAATATTTTCTCAAAAAATATTTTCTGAGATTGTACACTAAAGTGAATTGGTCTTGTATAGTGGAGACACGAAACGGGATTTAGAGCCCCCTATAACTAGGCTATCTTAATACATGAGACGTAGACAAATAACGGAGCTAATATCCCCCTAAAAACTAGGCTAGTTAAGATTGAATTGACAAAATAATATTTTCTCAAAAAATATTTTCTGAGATTGTACACTAAAGTGAATTGGTCTTGTATAGTGGAGACACGAAACGGGATTTAGAGCCCCTATAACTAGGCTATCTTAATACATGAGATGTAGACAAATAACGGAGCAAATATCCCCCTAAAAACTAGGCTAGTTAAGATTGAATTGACAAAATAATATTTTCTCAAAAAAATGTTTCTGAGATTGTACACTAAAGTGAATTGGTCTTTTATATTGGAGACATAAATAGGATTTAGAGCCCCTATAACTAGGCTATCTACATGAGACGTAGACAAATAACGGAGCTAAAATCACCCTAAAAACTAGGCTAGTTAAGATTGAATTGACAAAATAATATTTTCTGAGATTGTACACTAAAGTGAATTGGTCTTGTATAGTGGAGACACGAAACGGGATTTAGAGCCCCTATAACTAGGCTATCTACACGAGACGTAGACAAATAACGGAGCTAAAATCACTCTAAAAACTAGGCTAGTTAAGATTGAATTGACAAAATAATATTTTCTCAAAAAAATATTTTCTGAGATTGTACACTAAAGTGAATTGGTCTTGTATAGTGGAGACACGAAACGGGATTTAGAGCCCCTATAACTAGGCTATCTACACGAGACGTAGACAAATAACGGAGCTAAAATCACTCTAAAAACTAGGCTAGTTAAGATTGAATTGACAAAATAATATTTTCTCAAAAAAATATTTTCTGAGATTGTACACTAAAGTGAATTGGTCTTGTATAGTGGAGACATAAAACAGGATTTAGAGCCTCTATAACTAGGCTATCTACACGAGATGTAGACATATAACAGAGCTAAAATCACCCTAAAAACTAGGCTAGTTAAAATTGAATTGACAAAATAATATTTTCTCAAAAACAAAAATTCTGAGATTGTACACTAAAGTGAATTGGTCTTGTATAGTGGAGACACGAAACGGGATTTAGAGCCCCTATAACTAGGCTGTCTACACGAGATGTAGACATACAACAGAGCTAAAATCACCCTAAAACTAGGCTAGTTAAGATTGAATTGACAAAATCATATTTTCTCAAAACAATATTTTCTGAGATTGTACACTAAAGTGAATTGGTCTTGTATAGTGGAAACACGAAATGGGATTATGAGCCCCTATAACTAGGCTATATACACGAGACGTAGACATATAATGGAGCTAAAACCCCCTAAAAACTAGGCTAGTTAAGATTGAATTGACAAAATAATATTTTCTCAAAAAATATTTTCTGAGATTGTACACTAAAGTGAATTGGTCTTGTATAGTGGAGACACGAAACATGATTTAGAGCCCCTATAACTAGGCTATGTACACGAGATGTAGACATAATTATAACAGAGCTAAAATCACCCTAAAAACAAGGCTAGTTAAGATTGAATTGACAAAATAATATTTTCTCAAAAAAATGTTTCTGAGATTGTACACTAAAGTGAATTGGTCTTCTATAGTGGAGACACGAAACGGGATTTAGAGCCCCAATAACTAGGCTATCTTAATACATGAGACGTAGACAAATAACGGAGTTAATATCCCCCTAAAAACTAGGCTAGTTAAGATTGAATTGACAAAATAATATTTTCTAAAAAAAAAAATCTGAGATTGTACACTAAAGTGAATTGGTCTTGTATAGTGGAGACATAAAACAGGATTTAGAGCCCCTATAACTAGGCTATCTTAATACATGAGACGTAGACATATAACGGAGCTAATATCCCCCTAAAAACTAGGCTAGTTAAGATTGAATTGACAAAATAATATTTTCTCAAAAAATATTTTCTGAGATTGTACACAAAAGTGAATTGGTCTTGTATAGTGGAGACACGAAACGGGATTTAGAGCCCCTATAACTAGGCTATCTTAATACGTGAGACGTAGACAAATAACGGAGCTAATATCCCCCTAAAAACTAGGCTAGTTAAGATTGAATTGACAAAATAATATTTTCTCAAAAAATATTTTCTGAGATTGTACACTAAAGTGAATTGGTCTTGTATAGTGGAGACACGAAACGGGATTTAGAGCCCCTATAACTAGGCTATCTACACGAGACGTAGACATAATTATAACGGAGCTAAAAGCACCCTAAAAACTAGGCTAGTTAAGATTGAATTGACAAAATAATATTTTCTCAAAAAAAAATTCTGAGATTGTACACTAAAGTGAATTGGTCTTGTATAGTGGAGACATAAAACAGGATTTAGAGCCCTTATAACTAGGCTATCTTAATACATGAGATGTAGACATATAACGGAGGTAAAATCCCCCTAAAAACTAGGCTAGTTAAGATTGAATTGACAAAATAATATTTTCTGAGATTGTACACTAAAGTGAATTGGTCTTGTATAGTGGAGACACGAAACGGGATTTAGAGCCCCTATAACTAGGCTATCTACACGAGACGTAGACAAATAACGGAGCTAAAATCACCCTAAAAACTAGGCTAGTTAAGATTGAATTGACAAAATAATATTTTCTCAAAAAATATTTCCTGAGATTGTACACTAAAGTGAATTGGTCTTGTATAGTGGAGACATAAAACAGGATTTAGAGCCTCTATAACTAGGCTATCTACACGAGATGTAGACCTATAACAGAGCTAAAATCACTCTAAAAACTAGGCTAGTTAAGATTGAATTGACAAAATAATATTTTCTCAAAAAAATATTTTCTGAGATTGTACACTAAAGTGAATTGGTCTTGTATAGTGGAGACACGAAACAGGATTTATAGCCCCTATAACTAGCCTATCTACACGAGATGTAGACATATAACAGAGTTAAAATCACCCTAAAAACTAGGCTAGTTAAGATTGAATTGACAAAATAATATTTTCTCAAAAAAAAAATCTGAGATTGTACACTAAAGTGAATTGGTCTTGTATAGTGGAGACACGAAACGGGATTTAGAGTCCCTATAACTAGGCTATCTTAATACATAAGACGTAGACAAATAACGGAGCTAATATCCCCCTAAAAACTAGGCTAGTTAAGATTGAATTGACAAAATAATATTTTCTCAAAAAAATATTTTTCTGAGATTGTACACTAAAGTGAATTGGTCTTGTATAGTGGAGACACAAAACAGGATTTAGAGCTCCTAATACAAGGCTATCTTAATACATGAGATGTAGACATATAATAGAGATAAAATCCCCCTAAAAACTAGGCTAGTTAAGATTGAATTGACAAAATAATATTTTCTCAAAAAATATTTTCTGAGATTGTACACTAAAGTGAATTGGTCTTGTATAGTGGAGACACGAAACGGGATTTAGAGCCCTATAACTAGGCTATCTACACGAGACGTAGACATAATTATAACGGAGCTAAAAGCACCCTAAAAACTAGGCTAGTTAAGATTGAATTGACAAAATAATATTTTCTCAAAAAAAAATTCTGAGATTGTACACTAAAGTGAATTGGTCTTGTATAGTGGAGACATAAAACAGGATTTAGAGCCCTTATAACTAGGCTATCTTAATACATGAGATGTAGACATATAACGGAGGTAAAATCCCCCTAAAAACTAGGCTAGTTAAGATTGAATTGACAAAATAATATTTTCTGAGATTGTACAATAAAGTGAATTGGTCTTGTATAGTGGAGACACGAAACGGGATTTAGAGCCCCTATAACTAGGCTATCTACACGAGACGTAGACAAATAACGGAGCTAAAATCACCCTAAAAACTAGGCTAGTTAAGATTGAATTGACAAAATAATATTTTCTCAAAAAATATTTCCTGAGATTGTACACTAAAGTGAATTGGTCTTGTATAGTGGAGACATAAAACAGGATTTAGAGCCTCTATAACTAGGCTATCTACACGAGATGTAGACATATAACAGAGTTAAAATCACTCTAAAAACTAGGCTAGTTAAGATTGAATTGACAAAATAATATTTTCTCAAAAAATATTTCCTGAGATTGTACACTAAAGTGAATTGGTCTTGTATAGTGGAGACACAAAACAGGATTTAGAGCTCCTAATACAAGGCTATCTTAATACATGAGATGTAGACATATAATAGAGATAAAAATCCCCCTAAAAACTAGGCTAGTTAAGATTGAATTGACAAAATAATATGTTCTCAAAATAATATTTTCTGAGATTGTACACTAAAGTGAATTGGGGTTGTATATTGGAGACATAAAATAGGATTTAGAACCCCTATAACTAGGCTATCTACATGAGACGTAGACAAATAACGGAGCTAAAATCACCCTAAAAACTAGGCTAGTTAAGATTGAATTGACAAAATAATATTTTCTGAGATTGTACACTAAAGTGAATTGGTCTTGTATAGTGGAGACACGAAACGGGATTTAGAGCCCCTATATCTAGGCTATCTACACGAGACGTAGACAAATAACGGAGCTAAAATCACTCTAAAAACTAGGCTAGTTAAAATTGAATTGACAAAATAATATTTTCTCAAAAAAATATTTTCTGAGATTGTACACTAAAGTGAATTGGTCTTGTATAGTGGAGACATAAAACAGGATTTAGAGCCTCTATAACTAGGCTATCTACACGAGATGTAGACATATAACAGAGCTAAAATCACCCTAAAAACTAGGCTAGTTAAGATTGAATTGACAAAATAATATTTTCTCAAAAACTAAAATTCTGAGATTGTACATTAAAGTGAATTGGTCTTGTATAGTGGAGACACGAAACGGGATTTAGAGCCCCTATAACTAGGCTGTCTACACGAGATGTAGACATACAACAGAGCTAAAATCACCCTAAAACTAGGCTAGTTAAGATTGAATTGAGAAAATTATATTTTCTCAAAAAAATATTTTCTGAGATTGTACACTAAAGTGAATTGGTCTTGTATAGTGGAAACACGAAACGGGATTATGAGCCCCTATAACTAGGCTATATACACGAGACGTAGACATATAATGGAGCTAAAATCCCCCTAAAAACTAGGCTAGTTAAGATTGAATTGACAAAATAATATTTTCTCAAAAAATATTTTCTGAGATTGTACACTAAAGTGAATTGGTCTTGTATAGTGGAGACACGAAACATGATTTAGAGCCCCTATAACTAGGCTATGTACACGAGATGTAGACATATAACAGAGCTAAAATCACCCTAAAAACTAGGCTAGTTAAGATTGAATTGACAAAATAATATTTTCTCAAAAAAATGTTTCTGAGATTGTACACTAAAGTGAATTGGTCTTGTATAGTGGAGACACGAAACGGGATTTAGAGCCCCAATAACTAGGCTATCTTAATACATGAGACGTAGACAAATAACGGAGTTTATATCCCCCTAAAAACTAGGCTAGTTAAGATTGAATTGACAAAATAATATTTTCTAAAAAAATATTTTCTGAGATTGTACAATAAAGTGAATTGGTCTTGTATAGTGGAGACATAAAACAGGATTTAGAGCCCCTATAACTAGGCTATCTTAATACATGAGACGTAGACATATAACGGAGCTAATATCCCCCTAAAAACTAGGCTAGTTAAGATTGAATTGACAAAATAATATTTTCTCAAAAAATATTTTCTGAGATTGTACACTAAAGTGAATTGGTCTTGTATAGTGGAGACACGAAACGGGATTTAGAGCCCCCTATAACTAGGCTATCTTAATACATGAGACGTAGACAAATAACGGAGCTAATATCCCCCTAAAAACTAGGCTAGTTAAGATTGAATTGACAAAATAATATTTTCTCAAAAAATATTTTCTGAGATTGTACACTAAAGTGAATTGGTCTTGAATAGTGGAGACACGAAACGGGATTTAGAGCCCCAATAACTAGGCTATCTTAATATATGAGACGTAGACAAATAACGGAGCTAATATCCCCCTAAAAACTAGGCTAGTTAAGATTGAATTGACAAAATAATATTTTCTCAAAAAATATTTTCTGAGATTGTACACTAAAGTGAATTGGTCTTGTATAGTGGAGACATAAAACAGGATTTAGAGCCCCTATAACTAGGCTATCTACACGAGACGTAGACATATAACGGAGCTAAAATCACCCTAAAAACTAGGCTAGTTAAGATTGAATTGACAAAATCATATTTTCTCAAAAAAATATTTTCTGAGATTGTACACTAAAGTGAATTGGTCTTGTATAGGTGGAGACATAAAACAGGATTTAGAGCCCCTATAACTAGGCTATCTACACGAGACGTAGACATCACAACGGAGCTCAAATCACCCTAAAAACTAGGCTAGTTAAGATTGACTTGACAAAAAAAAAAAAATCTCAAAAAATATATTTGAAGATTGTACACTAAAGTGAACTGGTCTTGTATGTGGATACACGAAACGGGATTAGAGCCCCTATAACTTGGCTATCTACACGAGATGTAGACATATAACAGAGCTAAAATCACCCTAAAAACTAGGCTAGTTAAGATTGAATTGACAAAATAATATGTTTTCAAAAAATATTTTCTGAGATTGTACACTAAAGTGAATTGGTCTTGTATAGTGGAGACACGAAACGGGATTTAGAGCCCCTATAACTAGGCTATCTACACGAGATGTAGACATATAACAGAGCTAAAATCACCCTAAAAACTAGGCTAGTTAAGATTGAATTGACAAAATAATATTTTTTTCAAAAAATATTTTCTGAGATTGTACACTAAAGTGAATTGGTCTTGTATAGTGGAGACACGACACAGGATTTAGAGCCCCTATAACTAGGCTATCTACATGAGATGTAGACAAATAAAGGGGCTAAAATCACCCTAAAAACTAGGCTAGTTAAGATTGAATTGACAAAAAAATATTTTCTGAGATTGTACACTAAAGTGAATTGGTCTTGTATAGTGGAGACACGAAACGGGATTTAGAGCCCCAATAACTAGGCTATCTACACGAGACGTAGACAAATAACGGAGCTAAAATCACCCTAAAAACTAGGCTAGTTAAGATTGAATTGACAAAATAATATTTTCTCAAAAAAAAAATCTGAGATTGTACACTAAAGTGAATTGGTCTTGTATAGTGGAGACATAAAAGAGGATTTAGAGCCTCTATAACTAGGCTATCTACACGAGATGTAGACATATAAAAGAGCTAAAATCACTCTAAAAACTAGGCTAGTTAAGATTGAATTGACAAAATAATATTTTCTCAAAAAAATATTTTCTGAGATTGTACACTAAAGTGAATTGGTCTTGTATAGTGGAGACACAAAACAGGATTTAGAGCTCCTATAACAAGGCTATCTTAATACATGAGATGTAGACATATAATGGAGCTAAAATCCCCCTAAAAACAAGGCTAGTTAAGATTGAATTAACAAAATAATCTTTTCTCAAAAAAATATTTTCTGAGATTGTACACTAAAGTGAATTTGTCTTGTACAGTGGAGACACGAAACGGGATTTAGAGCCCCTATAACAAGGCTATCTTAATACATGAGATGTAGACATATAATAGAGATAAAATCCCCCTAAAAACTAGGCTAGTTAAGATTGAATTGACAAAATAATATTTTCTCAAAAAAATATTTTCTGAGATTGTACACTAAAGTGAATTGGTCTTGTATATTGGAGACATCAAATAGGATTTTGAGCCCCTATAACTAGGCTATCTACATGAGACGTAGACAAATAACGGAGCTAAAATCACCCTAAAAACTAGACTAGTTAAGATTGAATTGACAAAATAATATTTTCTGAGATTGTACACTAAAGTGAATTGGTCTTGTATAGTGGAGACACGAAACGGGATTTAGAGCCCCTATAACTAGGCTATCTACACGAGACGTAGACAAATAACGGAGCTAAAATCACCCTAAAAACTAGGCTAGTTAAGATTGAATTGACAAAATAATATTTTCTCAAAAAAATATTTTCTGAGATTGTACACAAAAGTGAATTGGTCTTGTATAGTGGAGACATAAAACAGGATTTAGAGTCTCTATAACTAGGCTATCTACACGAGATGTAGACATATAACAGAGCTAAAATCACCCTAAAAACTAGGCTAGTTAAGATTGAATTGACAAAATAATATTTTCTCAAAAACAAAAATTCTGAGATTGTACACTAAAGTGAATTGGTCTTGTATAGTGGAGACACGAAGCGGGATTTAGAGCCCCTATAACTAGGCTGTCTACACGAAATGTAGACATACAACAGAGCTAAAATCACCCTAAAACTAGGCTAGTTAAGATTGAATTGACAAAATCATATTTTCTCAAAAAAATATTTTCTGAGAGTGTACACTAAAGTGAATTGGTCTTGTATAGTGGAAACACGAAACGGGATTATGAGCCCCTATAACTAGGCTATATACACGAGACGTAGACATATAATGGAGCTAAAATCCCCCTAAAAACTAGGCTAGTTAAGATTGAATTGACAAAATAATATTTTCTCAAAACATATTTTCTAAGATTGTACACTAAAGTGAATTGGTCTTGTATAGTGGAGACACGAAACATGATTTAGAGCCCCTATAACTAGGCTATGTACATGAGATGTAGACATATAACAGAGCTAAAATCACCCTAAAAACTAGGCTAGTTAAGATTGAATTGACAAAATAATATTTTCTCAACAAATATTTTCTGAGATTGTACACTAAGGTGAATTGGTCTTGTATAGTGGAGACATAAAACAGGATTTAGAGCCCCTATAACTAGGCTATCTTAATACATGAGACGTAGACATATAACGGAGCTAATATCCCCCTAAAAACTAGGCTAGTTAAGATTGAATTGACAAAATAATATTTTCTCAAAAAATATTTTCTGAGATTGTACACTAAAGTGAATTGGTCTTGTATAGTGGAGACACGAAGCGGGATTTAGAGCCCCTATAACTAGGCTATCTTAATACATGAGACGTAGACAAATAACGGAGCTAATATATCCCCCTAAAAACTAGGCTAGTTAAGATTGAATTGACAAAATAATATTTTCTCAAAAAATATTTTCTGAGATTGTACACTAAAGTGAATTGGTCTTGTATAGTGGAGACACGAAACGGGATTTAGAGCCCCTATAACTAGGCTACCTTAATACATGAGACGTAGACAAATAACGGAGCTAATATCCCCCTAAAAACTAGGCTAGTTAAGATTGAATTGACAAAATAATATTTTCTCAAAAAAATGTTTCTGAGATTGTACACTAAAGTGAATTGGTCTTGTATAGTGGAGACACGAAACGGGATTTAGAGCCCCTATATCTAGGCTATCTTAATACATGAGATGTAGACAAATAACGGAGCTAATATCCCCCTAAAAACTAGGCTAGTTAAGTTTGAATTGACAAAATAATATTTTCTCAAGAAAATGTTTCTGAGATTGTACACTAAAGTGAATTGGTCTTGTATAGTGGAGACACGAAACGGGATTTAGAGCCCCAATAACTAGGCTATCTTAATACATGAGACGTAGACAAATAACGGAGCTAATATCCCCCTAAAAACTAGGCTAGTTAAGATTGAATTGACAAAATAATATTTTCTAAAAAAATATTTTCTGTGATTGTACACTAAAGTGAATTGGTCTTGTATAGTGGAGACATAAAACGGGATTTAGAGCCCCTATAACTAGGCTATCTACACGAGATGTAGACATATAACAGAGCTAAAATCACCCTAAAAACTAGGCTAGTTAAAATTGAATTGACAAAATAATATTTTTTCAAAAAATATTTTCTGAGATTGTACACTAAAGTGAATTGGTCTTGTATAGTGGAGACACGAAACGGGATTTAGAGCCCCTATAACTAGCCTATCTACACGAGATGTAGACATATAACAGAGCTAAAATCACCCTAAAAACTAGGCTAGTTAAGATTGAATTGACAAAATAATCTTTTCTCAAAAAATATTTTCTGAAATTGTACACTAAAGTGAATTGGTCTTGTATAGTGGAGACACGAAGCGGGATTTAGAGCCCCTATAACTAGGCTATCTTAATACATGAGACGTAGACAAATAACGGAGCTAATATATCCCCCTAAAAACTAGGCTAGTTAAGATTGAATTGACAAAATAATATTTTCTCAAAAAATATTTTCTGAGATTGTACACTAAAGTGAATTGGTCTTGTAGAGTGGAGACACGAAACGGGATTTAGAGCCCCTATAACTAGGCTACCTTAATACATGAGACGTAGACAAATAACGGAGCTAATATCCCCCTAAAAACTAGGCTAGTTAAGATTGAATTGACAAAATAATATTTTCTCAAAAAAATGTTTCTGAGATTGTACACTAAAGTGAATTGGTCTTGTATAGTGGAGACACGAAACGGGATTTAGAGCCCCTATATCTAGGCTATCTTAATACATGAGATGTAGACAAATAACGGAGCTAATATCCCCCTAAAAACTAGGCTAGTTAAGTTTGAATTGACAAAATAATATTTTCTCAAAAAAAATGTTTCTGAGATTGTACACTAAAGTGAATTGGTCTTGTATAGTGGAGACACGAAACGGGATTTAGAGCCCCAATAACTAGGCTATCTTAATACATGAGACGTAGACAAATAACGGAGCTAATATCCCCCTAAAAACTAGGCTAGTTAAGATTGAATTGACAAAATAATATTTTCTAAAAAAATATTTTCTGTGATTGTACACTAAAGTGAATTGGTCTTGTATAGTGGAGACATAAAACGGGATTTAGAGCCCCTATAACTAGGCTATCTACACGAGATGTAGACATATAACAGAGCTAAAATCACCCTAAAAACTAGGCTAGTTAAGATTGAATTGACAAAATAATATTTTTTCAAAAAATATTTTCTGAGATTGTACACTAAAGTGAATTGGTCTTGTATAGTGGAGACACGAAACGGGATTTAGAGCCCCTATAACTAGCCTATCTACACGTGATGTAGACATATAACAGAGCTAAAATCACCCTAAAAACTAGGCTAGTTAAGATTGAATTGACAAAATAATATTTTCTCAAAAAAAAAATCTGAGATTGTACACTAAAGTGAATTGGTCTTGTATAGTGGAGACACGAAACGGGATTTAGAGCCCCTATAACTAGGCTATCTTAATACATGAGACGTAGACAAATAACGGAGCTAATATCCCCCTAAAAACTAGGCTAGTTAAGATTGAATTGACAAAATAATATTTTCTCAAAAAAATATTTTTCTGAGATTGTACACTAAAGTGAATTGGTCTTGTATAGTGGAGACACAAAACAGGATTTAGAGCTCCTATAACAAGGCTATCTTAATACATGAGATGTAGACATATAATGGAGCTAAAATCCCCCTAAAAACAAGGCTAGTTAAGATTGAATTGACAAAATAATATTTTCTCATAAAAATATTTTCTGAGATTGTACACTAAAGTGAATTGGTCTTGTACAGTGGAGACACGAAACGGGATTTAGAGCCCCTATAACAAGGCTATCTTAATACATGAGATGTAGACACATAATAGAGATAAAATCCCCCTAAAAACTAGGCTAGTTAAGATTGAATTGACAAAATAATATTTTCTCAAAAAAATATTTTCTGAGATTGTACACTAAAGTGTATTGGTCTTGTATATTGGAGACATAAAATAGGATTTAGAGCCCCTATAACTAGGCTATCTACATGAGACGTAGACAAATAACGGAGCTAAAATCACCCTAAAAACTAGGCTAGTTAAGATTGAATTGACAAAATAATATTTTCTGAGATTGTACACTAAAGTGAATTGGTCTTGTATAGTGGAGACACGAAACGGGATTTAGAGCCCCTATAACTAGGCTATCTACACGAGACGTAGACAAATAACGGAGCTAAAATCACCCTAAAAACTAGGCTAGTTAAGATTGAATTGACAAAATAATATTTTCTCCAAAAAATATTTTCTGAGATTGTACACTAAAGTGAATTGGTCTTGTATAGTGGAGACATAAAACAGGATTTAGAGCCTCTATAACTAGGCTATCTACACGAGATGTAGACATATAACAGAGCTAAAATCACCCTAAAACTAGGCTAGTTAAGATTGAATTGACAAAATTATATTTTCTCAAAAACAAAAATTCTGAGAGTGTACACTAAAGTGAATTGGTCTTGTATAGTGGAGACACGAAGCGGGATTTAGAGCCCCTATAACTAGGCTGTCTACACGAGATCTATACATACAACAGAGCTAAAATCACCCTAAAACTAGGCTAGTTAAGATTGAATTGACAAAATCATATTGTCTCAAAAAAATATTTTCTGAGAGTGTACACTAAAGTGAATTGGTCTTGTATAGTGGAAACACGAAACGGGATTATGAGCCCCTATAACTAGGCTATATACACGAGACGTAGACATATAATGGAGCTAAAATCCCCCTAAAAACTAGGCTAGTTAAGATTGAATTGACAAAATAATATTTTCTCAAAAAATATTTTCTGAGATTGTACACTAAAGTGAATTGGCGTTGTATAGAGGAGACACGAAACATGATTGAGAGCCCCTATAACTAGGCTATGTACACGAGATGTAGACATATAACAGAGCTAAAATCACCCTAAAAACTAGGCTGGTTAAGATTGAATTGACAAAATAATATTTTCTAAACAAATATTTTCTGAGATTGTACACTAAGGTGAATTGGTCTTGTATAGTGGAGACAAAAAACAGGATTTAGAGCCCCTATAACTAGGCTATCTTAATACATGAGACGTAGACATATAACGGAGCTAATATCCCCCTAAAAACTAGGCTAGTTAAGATTGAATTGAAAAAATAATATTTTCTCAAAAAATATTTTCTGAGATTGTACACTAAAGTGAATTGGTCTTGTATAGTGGAGACACGAAACGGGATTTAGAGCCCCTATAACTAGGTTATCTTAATACATGAGACGTAGACAAATAACGGAGCTAATATATCCCCCTAAAAACTAGGCTAGTTAAGATTGAATTGACAAAATAATATTTTCTCAACAAATATTTTCTGAGATTGTACACTAAAGTGAATTGGTCTTGTATAGTGGAGACACGAAACGGGATTTAGAGCCCCTATAACTAGGCTACCTTAATACATGAGACGTAGACAAATAATGGAGCTAATATCCCCCTAAAAACTAGGCTAGTTAAGATTGAATTGACAAAATAATATTTTCTCAAAAAAATGTTTCTGAGATTGTACACTAAGGTGAATTGGTCTTGTATAGTGGAGACATAAAACAGGATTTAGAGCCCCTATAACTAGGCTATCTTAATACATGAGACGTAGACATATAACGGAGCTAATATCCCCCTAAAAACTAGGCTAGTTAAGATTGAATTGACAAAATAATATTTTCTAAAAAAATATTTTCTGAGATTTTACACTAAAGTGAATTGGTCTTGTATAGTGGAGACATAAAACGGGATTTAGAGCCCCTATAACTAGGCTATCTACACGATATGTAGACATATAACAGAGCTAAAATCACCCTAAAAACTAGGCTAGTTAAGATTGAATTGACAAAATAATATTTTATCAAAATAATATTTTCTGAGATTGTACACTAAAGTGAATTGGTCTTGTATAGTGGAGACACGAAACGGGATTTAGAGCCCCTATAACTAGGCTATCGACACGAGACGTAGACATATAACGGAGCTAAAATCATCCTAAAAACTAGGCTAGTTAAGATTGAATTGACAAAATAATATTTTATCAAAAAAATATTTTCTGAGATTGTACACTAAAGTGAATTGGTCTTGTATAGTGGAGACATAAAACAGGATTTAGAGCCCCTATAACTAGGCTATCTTAATACATGAGATGTAGACATATAACGGAGCTAAAATCCCCCTAAAAACTAGGCTAGTTAAGATTAAATTGACAAAAAAATATTTTCTCAAAAAAATATTTTCTGAGATTATACATTAAAGTGAATTAGTCTTGTATAGTGGAGACACGAAACAGGATTTAGAGCCCCTATAACTAGGCTATCTACACGAGATGTAGACAAATAAAGGGGCTAAAATCACCCTAAAAACTAGGCTAGTTAAGATTGAATTGACAAAATAATATTTTCTGAGATTGTACACTAAAGTGAATTGGTCTTGTATAGTGGAGACACGAAACGGGATTTAGAGCCCCTATAACTAGGCTATCTACACGAGACGTAGACAAATAACGGAGCTAAAATCACTCTTAAAAACTAGGCTAGTTAAGATTGAATTGACAAAATAATATTTTCTCAAAAAAATATTTTCTGAGATTGTACACTAAAGTGAATTGGTCTTGTATAGTGGAGACACGAAACGGGATTTAGAGCCCCTATAACTAGCCTATCTACACGAGATGTAGACATATAACAGAGCTAAAATCACCCTAAAAACTAGGCTAGTTAAGATTGAATTGACAAAATAAAATTTTCTCAAAAAAAAAATCTGAGATTGTACACTAAAGTGAATTGGTCTTGTATAGTGGAGACACGAAACGGGATTTAGAGCCCCTATAACTAGGCTATCTTAATACATGCGACGTAGACAAATAACGGAGCTAATATCCCCCTAAAAACTAGGCTAGTTAAGGTTGAATTGACAAAATAATATTTTCTCAAAAAAATATTTTTTCTGAGATTGTACACTAAAGTGAATTGGTCTTGTATAGTGGAGACACAAAACAGGATTTAGAGCTCCTATAACAAGGCTATCTTAATACATGAGATGTAGACATATAATGGAGCTAAAATCCCCATAAAAACAAGGCTAGTTAAGATTGAATTGACAAAATAATATTTTCTCAAAAAAATATTTTCTGAGATTGTACACTAAAGTGAATTGGTCTTGTACAGTGGAGACACGAAACGGGATTTAGAGCCCCTATAACAAGGCTATCTTAATACATGAGATGTAGACATATAATAGAGATAAAATCCCCCTAAAAACTAGGCTAATTAAGATTGAATTTACAAAATAATATTTTCTCAAAAAAATATTTTCTGAGATTGTACACTAAAGTGAATTGGTCTTGTATATTGGAGACATAAAATAGGATTTAGAGCCCCTATAACTAGGCTATCTACATGAGACGTAGACAAATAACGGAGCTAAAGTCACCCTAAAAACTAGGCTAGTTAAGATTGAATTGACAAATTAATATTTTCTGAGATTGTACACTAAAGTGAATTGGTCTTGTATAGTGGAGACACGAAACGGGATTTAGAGCCCCTATAACTAGGCTATCTACACGAGACGTAGACAAATAACGGAGCTAAAATCACCCTAAAAACTAGGCTAGTTAAGATTGAATTGACAAAATAATATTTTCTCAAAAAAATATTTTCTGAGATTGTACACTAAAGTGAATTGGTCTTGTATAGTGGATACATAAAACACGATTTAGAGCCTCTATAACTAGGCTATCTACACGAGATGTGAACATATAACAGAGCTAAAATCACCCTAAAAACTAGGCTAGTTAAGATTGAATTGACAAAATAATATTTTCTCAAAAACAAAAATTCTGAGATTGTACACTAAAGTGAATTGGTCTTGTATAGTGGAGACACGAAGCGGGATTTAGAGCCCCTATAACTAGGCTGTCTACACGAGATGTAGACATACAACAGAGCTAAAATCACCCTAAAACTAGGCTAGTTAAGATTGAATTGACAAAATCATATTTTCTCAAAAAAATATTTTCTGAGATTGTACACTAAAGTGAATTGGTCTTGTATAGTGGAAACACGAAACGGGATTATGAGCCCCTATAACTAGGCTATATACACGAGACGTAGACATATAATGGAGCTAAAATCCCCCTAAAAACTAGGCTAGTTAAGATTGAATTGACAAAATAATATTTTCTCAAAAAATATTTTCTGAGATTGTACACTAAAGTGAATTGGTCTTGTATAGTGGAGACACGAAACATGATTTAGAGCCCCTATAACTAGGCTATGTACACGAGATGTAGGAATATAACAGAGCTAAAATCACCCTAAAAACTAGGCTAGTTAAGATTGAATTGACAAAATATTATTTTCTCAACAAATATTTTCTGAGATTGTACACTAAGGTGAATTGGTCTTGTATAGTGGAGACATAAAACAGGATTTAGAGCCCCTATAACTAGGCTATCTTAATACATGAGACGTAGACATATAACGAAGCTAATATTCCCCTAAAAACTAGGCTAGTTAAGATTGAATTGACAAAATAATATTTTCTCAAAAAATATTTTCTGAGATTGTACACTAAAGTGAATTGGTCTTGTATAGTGGAGACACGAAACGGGATTTAGAGCCCCTATAACTAGGCTATCTTAATACATGAGACGTAGACAAATAACGGAGCTAATATATCCCCCTAAAAACTAGGCTAGTTAAGATTGAATTGACAAAATAATATTTTCTCAAAAAATATTTTCTGAGATTGTACACTAAAGTGAATTGGTCTTGTATAGTGGCGACACGAAACGGGATTTAGAGCCCCTATAACTAGGCTACCTTAATATATGAGACGTAGACAAATAACGGAGCTAATATCCCCCTAAAAACTAGGCTAGTTAAGATTGAATTGACAAAATAATATTTTCTCAAAAAAATGTTTCTGATACCATTAATTGCTCTTTCCATTCACATATGCATAGCCTACGTGAGTTGCAGTTGGGATGTGTGTACATGCTTAGATTGATATGCAGGATTCGAAGTTGCATAATAAATCTTAGGCAGTGTCCACCATTCTTTAACTGCCTTCGTGGTGCGATGCATAAGGTGTTGATTTTCGGTGTGAGCATCCTGGATTCGGGTCCACGGACTGCCACATGTGTTTGTGAATTTCATTAATCGATTTTAGGAGTATGGTTGGTTGTTGGAAGGAACATAATAATTGATATTGGTTCAGGGGTAATTTATCGAGAGGACTTCCCTAGCGGTTAAGGCCCCATTAATTGCTCTTTCCATTCACATATGCATAGCCTACGTGAGTTGCAGTTGGGATGTGTGTACATGCTTAGATTGATATGCAGGATTCGAAGTTGCATAATAAATCTTAGGCAGTGTCCACCATTCTTTAACTGCCTTCGTGGTGCGATGCATAAGGTGTTGATTTTCGGTGTGAGCATCCTGGATTCGGGTCCACGGACTGCCACATGTGTTTGTGAATTTCATTAATCGATTTTAGGAGTATGGTTGGTTGTTGGAAGGAACATAATAATTGTACACTAAAGTGAATTGGTCTTGTATAGTGGAGACACGAAACGGGATTTAGAGCCCCTATATCTAGGCTATCTTAATACATGAGATGTAGACAAATAACGGAGCTAATATCCCCCTAAAAACTAGGCTAGTTAAGTTTGAATTGACAAAATAATATTTTCTCAAAAAAATGTTTCTGAGAT
Source organism: Lithodes maja (assembly GCA_037953745.1). NCBI lineage: Eukaryota > Metazoa > Arthropoda > Malacostraca > Decapoda > Lithodidae > Lithodes > Lithodes maja. The sequence continues at coordinate 42,785 of JBAKBP010009824.1, read as the reverse complement.
TGTACACTAAAGTGAATTGGTCTTGTATAGTGGAGACACGAAACGGGATTTAGAGCCCCAATAACTAGGCTATCTTAATACATGAGACGTAGACAAATAACGGATCTAATATCCCCCTAAAAACTAGGCTAGTTAAGATTGAATTGACAAAATAATATTTTCTAAAAAAATATTTTCTGAGATTGTACACTAAAGTGAATTGGTCTTGTATAGTGGAGACATAAAACAGGATTTAGAGCCCCTATAACTAGGCTATCTACGCGAGACGTAGACATATAACGGAGCTAAAATCACCCTAAAAACTAGGCTAGTTAAGATTGAATTGACAAAATAATATTTTCTCAAAAAAATATTTTCTGAGATTGTACACTAAAGTGAATTGGTCTTGTATAGTGGCGACATGAAACGGGATTTAGAGCCCCTATAACTAGGCTATCTACACGAGATGTAGACATATAACAGCTAAAATCACCCTAAAAACTAGGCTAGTTAAGATTGAATTGACAAAATAATATTTTCTCAAAAAATATTTTTCTGAGATTGTACACTAAAGTGAATTGGTCTTGTATAGTGGAGACACGAAACAGGATTTAGAGCCCCTATAACTAGGCTATCTACACGAGATGTAGACATATAACAGAGCTAAAATCACCCTAAAAACTAGGCTAGTTAAGATTGAATTGACAAAATAATATTTTTTCAAAAAATATTTTCTGAGATTGTACACTAAAGTGAATAATATTGGTCTTGTATAGTGGAGACACGAAACGGGATTTAGAGCCCCTATAACTAGGCTATCTACACGAGGCGTAGACATATAACGGAGCTAAAATCACCCTAAAAACTAGGCTAGTTAAGATTGAATTGACAAAATAATATTTTCTCAAAAAATATTTTCTGAGAATGTACACTAAAGTGAATTGGTCTTGTATAGTGGAGACACGAAACGGGATTTAGAGCCCCTATAACTAGGCTATCTACACGAGACGTAGACATAATTATAACGGAGCTAAAAGCACCCTAAAAACTAGGCTAGTTAAGATTGAATTGACAAAATAATATTTTCTCAAAAACAAATTTCTGAGATTGTACACTAAAGTGAATTGGTCTTGTATAGTGGAGACATAAAACAGGATTTAGAGCCCCTATAACTAGGCTATCTTAATACATGAGATGTAGACATATAACGGAGCTAAAATCCCCCTAAAAACTAGGCTAGTTAAGATTAAATTGACAAAATAATATTTTCTCAAACAAATATTTTCTGAGATTGTACATTAAAGTGAATTGGTCTTGTATAGTGGAGACACGAAACAGGATTTAGAGCCCCTATAACTAGGCTATCTACACGAGACGTAGACAAATAAAGGGGCTAAAATCACCCTAAAAACTAGGCTAGTTAAGATTGAATTGACAAAATAATATTTTCTGAGATTGTACACTAAAGTGAATTGGTCTTGTATAGTGGAGACACGAAACGGGATTTAGAGCCCCTATAACTAGGCTATCTACACGAGACGTAGACAAATAACGGAGCTAAAATCACCCTAAAAACTAGGCTAGTTAAGATTGAATTGACAAAATAATATTTTCTCAAAAAAATATTTTCTGAGATTGTACACTAAAGTGAATTGGTCTTGTATAGTGGAGACACGAAACGGGATTTAGAGCCCCTATAACTAGCCTATCTACACGAGATGTAGACATATAACAGAGCTAAAATCACCCTAAAAACTAGGCTAGTTAAGATTGAATTGACAAAATAATATTTTCTCAAAAAAAAAATCTGAGATTGTACACTAAAGTGAATTGGTTTTGTATAGTGGAGACACGAAACGGGATTTAGAGCCCCTATAACTAGGCTATCTTAATACATGAGACGTAGACAAATAACGGAGCTAATATCCCCCTAAAAACTAGGCTAGTTAAGGTTGAATTGACAAAATAATATTTTCTCAAAAAAATATTTTTCTGAGATTGTACACTAAAGTGAATTGGTCTTGTATAGTGGAGACACAAAACAGGATTTAGAGCTCCTATAACAAGACTATCTTAATACATGAGATGTAGACATATAATGGAGCTAAAATCCCCATAAAAACAAGGCTAGTTAAGATTGAATTGACAAAATAATATTTTCTCAAAAAAATATTTTCTGAGATTGTACACTAAAGTGAATTGGTCTTGTACAGTGGAGACACGAAGCGGGATTTAGAGCCCCTATAACAAGGCTATCTTAATACATGAGATGTAGACATATAATAGAGATAAAATCCCCCTAAAAACTAGGCTAGTTAAGATTGAATTGACAAAAGAATATTTTCTCAAAAAAATATTTTCTGAGATTGTACACTAAAGTGAGTTGGTCTTGTATATTGGAGACATAAAATAGGATTTAGAGCCCCTATAACTAGGCTATCTACATGAGACGTAGACAAATAACGGAGCTAAAATCACCCTAAAAACTAGGCTAGTTAAGATTGAATTGACAAAATAATATTTTCTGAGATTGTACACTAAAGTGAATTGGTCTTGTATAGTGGAGACACGAAACGGGATTTAGAGCCCCTATAACTAGGCTATCTACACGAGACGTAGACAAATAACGGAGCTAAAATCACCCTAAAAACTAGGCTAGTTAAGATTGAATTGACAAAATAATATTTTCTCAAAAAAATATTTTCTGAGATTGTACACTAAAGTGAATTGGTCTTGTATAGTGGAGACACGAAACGGGATTTAGAGCCCCTATAACTAGCCTATCTACACGAGATGTAGACATATAACAGAGCTAAAATCACCCTAAAAACTAGGCTAGTTAAGATTGACTTGACAAAATAATATTTTCTCAAAAACAAAAATTCTGAGATTGTACACTAAAGTGAATTGGTATTGTATAGTGGAGACACGAAGCGGGATGTAGAGCCCCTATAACTAGGCTGTCTACACGAGATGTAGACATACAACAGAGCTAAAATCACCCTAAAACTAGGCTAGTTAAGATTGAATTGACAAAATCATATTTTCTCAAAAAAATATTTTCTGAGATTGTACACTAAAGTGAATTGGTCTTGTATAGTGGAAACACGAAACGGGATTATGAGCCCCTATAACTAGGCTATATTCACGAGACGTAGACATATAATGGAGCTAAAATCCCCCTAAAAACTAGGCTAGTTAAGATTGAATTGACAAAATAATATTTTCTCAAAAAAAAAATTCTGAGATTGTACACTAAAGTGAATTGGTCTTGTATAGTGGAGACACGAAACATGATTTAGAGCCCCTATAACTAGGCTATGTACACGAGATGTAGAAATATAACAGAGCTAAAATCACCCTAAAAACTAGGCTAGTTAAGATTGAATTGACAAAATAATATTTTCTCGACAAATATTTTCTGAGATTGTACACTAAGGTGAATTGGTCTTGTATAGTGGAGACATAAAACAGGATTTAGAGCCCCTATAACTAGGCTATCTTAATACATGAGACGTAGACATATAACGAAGCTAATATCCCCCTAAAAACTAGGCTAGTTAAGATTGAATTGACAAAATATTATTTTCTCAAAAAATATTTTCTGAGATTGTACACTAAAGTGAATTGGTCTTGTATAGTGGAGACACGAAACGGGATTTAGAGCCCCTATAACTAGGCTATCTTAATACATGAGACGTAGACAAATAACGGAGCTAATATATCCCCCTAAAAACTAGGCTAGTTAAGATTGAATTGACAAAATAATATTTTCTCAAAAAATATTTTCTGAGATTGTACACTAAAGTGAATTGGTCTTGTATAGTGGCGACACGAAACGGGATTTAGAGCCCCTATAACTAGGCTACCTTAATATATGAGACGTAGACAAATAACGGAGCTAATATCCCCCTAAAAACTAGGCTAGTTAAGATTGAATTGACAAAATAATATTTTCTCAAAAAAATGTTTCTGAGACCATTAATTGCTCTTTCCATTCACATATGCATAGCCTACGTGAGTTGCAGTTGGGATGTGTGTACATGCTTAGATTGATATGCAGGATTCGAAGTTGCATAATAAATCTTAGGCAGTGTCCACCATTCTTTAACTGCCTTCGTGGTGCGATGCATAAGGTGTTGATTTTCGGTGTGAGCATCCTGGATTCGGGTCCACGGACTGCCACATGTGTTTGTGAATTTCATTAATCGATTTTAGGAGTATGGTTGGTTGTTGGAAGGAACATAATAATTGATATTGGTTCAGGGGTAATTTATCGAGAGGACTTCCCTAGCGGTTAAGGCCCCATTAATTGCTCTTTCCATTCACATATGCATAGCCTACGTGAGTTGCAGTTGGGATGTGTGTACATGCTTAGATTGATATGCAGGATTCGAAGTTGCATAATAAATCTTAGGCAGTGTCCACCATTCTTTAACTGCCTTCGTGGTGCGATGCATAAGGTGTTGATTTTCGGTGTGAGCATCCTGGATTCGGGTCCACGGACTGCCACATGTGTTTGTGAATTTCATTAATCGATTTTAGGAGTATGGTTGGTTGTTGGAAGGAACATAATAATTGTACACTAAAGTGAATTGGTCTTGTATAGTGGAGACACGAAACGGGATTTAGAGCCCCAATAACTAGGCTATCTTAATACATGAGACGTAGACAAATAACGGAGCTAATATCCCCCTAAAAACTAGGCTAGTTAAGATTGAATTGACAAAATAATATTTTCTAAAAAAATATTTTCTGAGATTGTACACTAAAGTGAATTGGTCTTGTATAGTGGAGACATAAAACAGGATTTAGAGCCCCTATAACTAGGCTATCTACGCGAGACGTAGACATATAACGGAGCTAAAATCACCCTAAAAACTAGGCTAGTTAAGATTGAATTGACAAAATAATATTTTCTCAAAAAAATATTTTCTGAGATTGTACACTAAACTGAATTGGTCTTGTATAGTGGCGACATGAAACGGGATTTAGAGCCCCTATAACTAGGCTATCTACACGAGATGTAGACATATAACAGCTAAAATCACCCTAAAAACTAGGCTAGTTAAGATTGAATTGACAAAATAATATTTTCTCAAAAAATATTTTTCTGAGATTGTACACTAAAGTGAATTGGTCTTGTATAGTGGAGACACGAAACAGGATTTAGAGCCCCTATAACTAGGCTATCTACACGAGATGTAGACATAAAACAGAGCTAAAATCACCCTAAAAACTAGGCTAGTTAAGATTGAATTGACAAAATAATATTTTTTCAAAAAATATTTTCTGAGATTGTACACTAAAGTGAATAATATTGGTCTTGTATAGTGGAGACACGAAACGGGATTTAGAGCCCCTATAACTAGGCTATCTACACGAGACGTAGACATATAAAGGAGCTAAAATCACCCTAAAAACTAGGCTAGTTAAGATTGAATTGACAAAATAATATTTTCTCAAAAAAATATTTTCTGAGAATGTACACTAAAGTGAATTGGTCTTGTATAGTGGAGACACGAAACGGGATTTAGAGCCCCTATAACTAGGCTATCTACACGAGACGTAGACATAATTATAACGGAGCTAAAAGCACCCTAAAAACTAGGCTAGTTAAGATTGAATTGACAAAATAATATTTTCTCAAAAACAAATTTCTGAGATTGTACACTAAAGTGAATTGGTCTTGTATAGTGGAGACATAAAACAGGATTTAGAGCCCCTATAACTAGGCTATCTTAATACATGAGATGTAGACATATAACGGAGCTAAAATCCCCCTAAAAACTAGGCTAGTTAAGATTAAATTGACAAAATAATATTTTCTCAAAAAAATATTTTCTGAGATTGTACATTAAAGTGAATTGGTCTTGTATAGTGGAGACACGAAACAGGATTTAGAGCCCCTATAACTAGGCTATCTACACGAGACGTAGACAAATAAAGGGGCTAAAATCACCCTAAAAACTAGGCTAGTTAAGATTGAATTGACAAAATAATATTTTCTGAGATTGTACACTAAAGTTAATTGGTCTTGTATAGTGGAGACACGAAACGGGATTTAGAGCCCCTATAACTAGGCTATCTACACGAGACGTAGACAAATAACGGAGCTAAAATCACCCTAAAAACTAGGCTAGTTAAGATTGAATTGACAAAATAATATTTTCTCAAAAAAATATTTTCTGAGATTGTACACTAAAGTGAATTGGTCTTGTATAGTGGAGACATAAACAGGATTTAGAGCCTCTATAACTAGGCTATCTACACGAGATGTAGACATATAACAGAGCTAAAATCACTCTAAAAACTAGGCTAGTTAAGATTGAATTGACAAAATAATATTTTCTCAAAAAAATATTTTCTGAGATTGTACACTAAAGTGAATTGGTCTTGTATAGTGGAGACACGAAACGGGATTTAGAGCCCCTATAACTAGCCTATCTACACGAGATGTAGACATAATTATAACAGAGCTAAAATCACCCTAAAAACTAGGCTAGTTAAGATTGAATTGACAAAATAATATTTTCTCAAAAAAAAATCTGAGATTGTACACTAAAGTGAATTGGTCTTGTGTAGTGGAGACACGAAACGGGATTTAGAGCCCCTATAACTAGGCTATCTTAATACATGAGACGTAGACAAATAACGGAGCTAATATCCCCCTAAAAACTAGGCTAATTAAGATTGAATTGACAAAATAATATTTTCTCAAAAAAATGTTTCTGAGATTGTACACCAAAGTGAATTGGTCTTGTACAGTGGAGACACGAAACGGGATTTAGAACCCCTATAACAAGGCTATCTTAATACATGAGATGTAGACATATAATAGAGATAAAATCCCCCTAAAAACTAGACTAGTTAAGATTGAATTGACAAAATAATATTTTCTCAAAAAAATATTTTCTGAGATTGTACACTAAAGTGAATTGGTCTTGTATATTGGAGACATACAATAGGATTTAGAGCCCCTATAACTAGGCTATCTACATGAGAAGTAGACAAATAACGGAGCTAAAATCACCCTAAAAACTAGGCTAGTTAAGATTGAATTGACAAAATAATATTTTATGAGATTGTACACTAAAGTGAATTGGTCTTGTATAGTGGAGACACGAAACGGGATTTAGAGCCCCTATAAATAGGCTATCTACACGAGACGTAGACAAATAACGGAGCTAAAATCACCCTAAAAACTAGGCTAGTTAAGATTGAATTGACAAAATAATATTTTTTTCAAAAACAAAAATTCTGAGATTGTACACTAAGGTGAATTGGTCTTGTATAGTGGAGACACGAAACGGGATTTAGAGCCCCTATAACTAGGCTGTCTACACGAGATGTAGACATACAACAGAGCTAAAATCACCCTAAAACTAGGCTAGTTAAGATTAAATTGACAAAATCATATTTTCTCAAAAAAAATATTTTCTGAGATTGTACACTAAAGTGAATTGGTCTTGTATAGTGGAAACACGAAACGGGATTATGAGCCCCTATAACTAGGCTATATACACGAGACGTAGACATATAATGGAGCTAAAATCCCCCTAAAAACTAGGCTAGTTAAGATTGAATTGACAAAATAATATTTTCTCAAAAAATATTTTCTGAGATTGTACACTAAAGTGAATTGGTCTTGTATAGTGGAGACACGAGACATGATTTAGAGCTCCTATAACTAGGCTATGTACACGAGATGTAGACATATAACAGAGCTAAAATCACCCTAAAAACTAGGCTAGTTAAGATTTAATTGACAAAATAATATTTTATCAACAAATATTTTCTGAGATTGTACACTAAGGTGAATTGGTCTTGTATAGTGGAGACATAAAACAGGATTTAGAGCCCCTATAACTAGGCTATCTTAATACATGAGACGTAGACATATAACGGAGCTAATATCCCCCAAAAAACTAGGCTAGTTAAGATTGAATTGACAAAATAATATTTTCTCAAAAAAATGTTTCTGAGATTGTACACTAAAGTGAATTGGTCTTGTATAGTGGAGACACGAAACGGGATTTAGAGCCCCTATAACTAGGCTATCTTAATACATGAGACGTAGACAAATAACGGAGCTAATATCCCCCTAAAAACTAGGCTAGTTAAGATTGAATTGACAAAATAATATTTTCTCAAAAAAATGTTTCTGAGATTGTACACTAAAGTGAATTGGTATTGTATAGTGGAGACACGAAACGGGATTTAGAGCCCCTATATCTAGGCTATCTTAATACATGAGATGTAGACAAATAACGGAGCTAATATCCCCCTAAAAACTAGGCTAGTTAAGATTGAATTGACAAAATCATATTTTCTCAAAAAATATTTTCTGAGATTGTACACTAAAGTGAATTGGTCTTGCATAGTGGAGACACGAAACGGGATTTAGAGCCCCTATAACTAGGCTATCTTAATACATGAGACGTAGACAAATAACGGAGCTAATATCCCCCTAAAAACTAGGCTAGTTAAGTTTGAATTGACAAAATAATATTTTCTCAAAAAAATGTTTCTGAGATTGTACACTAAAGTGAATTGGTCTTGTATAGTGGAGACACGAATCGGGATTTAGAGCCCCAATAACTAGGCTATCTTAATACATGAGACGTAGACAAATAACGGAGCTAATATCCCCCTAAAAACTAGGCTAGTTAAGATTGAATTGACAAAATAATATTTTCTAAACAAATATTTTCTGAGATTGTACACTAAAGTGAATTGGTCTTGTATAGTGGAGACATAAAACAGGATTTAGAGCCCCTAAAACTAGGCTATCTACACGACACGTAGACAAATAACGGAGCTAAAATCACCCTAAAAACTAGGCTAGTTAAGATTGAATTGACAAAATAATATTTTCTCAAAAAAATATTTTCTGAGATTGTACACTAAAGTGAATTGGTCTTGTATAGTGGAGACATAAAACAGGATTTAGAGCCTCTATAACTAGGCTATCTAAACGAGATGTAGACATATAACAGAGCTAAAACCACTCTAAAAACTAGGCTAGTTAAGATTGAATTGACAAAATAATATTTTCTCAAAAAAATATTTTCTGAGATTGTACACTAAAGTGAATTGGTCTTGTATAGTGGAGACACGAAACGGGATTTACAGCCCCTATAACTAGCCTATCTACACGAGATGTAGACATATAACAGAGCTAAAATCACCCTAAAAACTAGGCTAGTTAAGATTGAATTGACAAAATAATATTTTCTCAAAAAAAAATCTGAGATTGTACACTAAAGTGAATTGGTCTTGTGTAGTGGAGACACGAAACGGATTTAGAGCCCCTATAACTAGGCTATCTTAATACATGAGACGTAGACAAATAACGGAGCTAATATCCCCCTAAAAACTAGGCTAGTTAAGATTGAATTGACAAAATAATATTTTCTCCAAAAATATTTTTCTGAGATTGTACACTAAAGTGAATTGGTCTTGTTTAGTGGAGACACAAAACAGGATTTAGAGCTCCTATAACAAGGCTATCTTAATACATGAGATGTAGACATATAATGGAGCTAAAATCCCCCTAAAAACAAGGCTAGTTAAGATTGAATTGACAAAATAATATTTTCTCAAAAAAATATTTTCTGAGATTGTACACAAAAAGTGAATTGGTCTTGTACAGTGGAGACACGAAACGGGATTTAGAGCCCCTATAACAAGGCTATCTTAATACATGAGATGTAGACATATAATAGAGATAAAATCCCCCTAAAAACTAGGCTAGTTAAGATTGAATTAACAAAATAATATTTTCTCAAAAAAATATTTTCTGAGATTGTACACTAAAGTGAATTGGTCTTGTATATTGGAGACATAAAATAGGATTTAGAGCCCCTATAACTAGGCTATCTACATGAGACGTAGACAAACAACGGAGCTAAAATCACCCTAAAAACTAGGCTAGTTAAGATTGAATTGACAAAATAATATTTTCTGAGATTGTACACTAAAGTGAATTGGTCTTGTATAGTGGAGACACGAAACGGGATTTAGAGCCCCTATAACTAGGCTATCTACACGAGACGTAGACAAATAACGGAGCTAAAATCACCCTAAAAACTAGGCTAGTTAAGATTGAATTGACAAAATAATATTTTCTCAAAAAAATATTTTCTGAGATTGTACACTAAAGTGAATTGGTCTTGTATAGTGGAGACATAAAACAGGATTTAGAGCCTCTATAACTAGGCTATATACACGAGATGTAGACATAACAGAGCTAAAATCACCCTAAAAACTAGGCTAGTTAAGATTGAATTGACAAAATCATATTTTCTCAAAAAAAAAAATCTGAGATTGTACACTAAAGTGAATTGGTCTTGTATATTGCAGACATAAAATAGGATTTAGAGCCCCTATAACTAGGCTATCTACATGAGACGTAGACAAATAACGGAGCTAAAATCACCCTAAAAACTAGGCTAGTTAAGATTGAATTGACAAAATAATATATTCTGAGATTGTACACTAAAGTGAATTGGTCTTGTATAGTGGAGACACGAAACGGGATTTAGAGCCCCTATAACTAGGCTGTCTACACGAGATGTAGACATACAACAGAGCTAAAATCACCCTAAAACTAGGCTAGTTAAAATTGAATTGACAAAATAATATTTTCTCAAAAAAATATTTTCTGAGATTGTACACTAAAGTGAATTGGTCTTGTATAGTGGAGACATAAAACAGGATTTAGAGCCTCTATAACTAGGCTATATACACGAGATGTAGACATAACAGAGCTAAAATCACCCTAAAAACTAGGCTAGTTAAGATTAAATTGACAAAATAATATTTTCTCAAAAAAATATTTTCTGAGATTGTACATTAAAGTGAATTGGTCTTGTATAGTGGAGACACGAAACAGGATTTAGAGCCCCTATAACTAGGCTATCTACACGAGACGTAGACAAATAAAGGGGCTAAAATCACCCTAAAAACTAGGCTAGTTAAGATTGAATTGACAAAATAATATTTTCTGAGATTGTACACTAAAGTGAATTGGTCTTGTATAGTGGAGACACGAAACGGGATTTAGAGCCCCTATAACTAGGCTATCTACACGAGACGTAGACAAATAACGGAGCTAAAATCACCCTAAAAACTAGGCTAGTTAAGATTGAATTGACAAAATAATATTTTCTCAAAAAAATATTTTCTGAGATTGTACACTAAAGTGAATTGGTCTTGTATAGTGGAGACATAAACAGGATTTAGAGCCTCTATAACTAGGCTATCTACACGAGATGTAGACATATAACAGAGCTAAAATCACTCTAAAAACTAGGCTAGTTAAGATTGAATTGACAAAATAATATTTTCTCAAAAAAATATTTTCTGAGATTGTACACTAAAGTGAATTGGTCTTGTATAGTGGAGACACGAAACGGGATTTAGAGCCCCTATAACTAGCCTATCTACACGAGATGTAGACATAATTATAACAGAGCTAAAATCACCCTAAAAACTAGGCTAGTTAAGATTGAATTGACAAAATAATATTTTCTCAAAAAAAAATCTGAGATTGTACACTAAAGTGAATTGGTCTTGTGTAGTGGAGACACGAAACGGGATTTAGAGCCCCTATAACTAGGCTATCTTAATACATGAGACGTAGACAAATAACGGAGCTAATATCCCCCTAAAAACTAGGCTAATTAAGATTGAATTGACAAAATAATATTTTCTCAAAAAAATGTTTCTGAGATTGTACACCAAAGTGAATTGGTCTTGTACAGTGGAGACACGAAACGGGATTTAGAACCCCTATAACAAGGCTATCTTAATACATGAGATGTAGACATATAATAGAGATAAAATCCCCCTAAAAACTAGACTAGTTAAGATTGAATTGACAAAATAATATTTTCTCAAAAAAATATTTTCTGAGATTGTACACTAAAGTGAATTGGTCTTGTATATTGGAGACATACAATAGGATTTAGAGCCCCTATAACTAGGCTATCTACATGAGAAGTAGACAAATAACGGAGCTAAAATCACCCTAAAAACTAGGCTAGTTAAGATTGAATTGACAAAATAATATTTTATGAGATTGTACACTAAAGTGAATTGGTCTTGTATAGTGGAGACACGAAACGGGATTTAGAGCCCCTATAAATAGGCTATCTACACGAGACGTAGACAAATAACGGAGCTAAAATCACCCTAAAAACTAGGCTAGTTAAGATTGAATTGACAAAATAATATTTTTTTCAAAAACAAAAATTCTGAGATTGTACACTAAGGTGAATTGGTCTTGTATAGTGGAGACACGAAACGGGATTTAGAGCCCCTATAACTAGGCTGTCTACACGAGATGTAGACATACAACAGAGCTAAAATCACCCTAAAACTAGGCTAGTTAAGATTAAATTGACAAAATCATATTTTCTCAAAAAAATATTTTCTGAGATTGTACACTAAAGTGAATTGGTCTTGTATAGTGGAAACACGAAACGGGATTATGAGCCCCTATAACTAGGCTATATACACGAGACGTAGACATATAATGGAGCTAAAATCCCCCTAAAAACTAGGCTAGTTAAGATTGAATTGACAAAATAATATTTTCTCAAAAAATATTTTCTGAGATTGTACACTAAAGTGAATTGGTCTTGTATAGTGGAGACACGAGACATGATTTAGAGCTCCTATAACTAGGCTATGTACACGAGATGTAGACATATAACAGAGCTAAAATCACCCTAAAAACTAGGCTAGTTAAGATTTAATTGACAAAATAATATTTTATCAACAAATATTTTCTGAGATTGTACACTAAGGTGAATTGGTCTTGTATAGTGGAGACATAAAACAGGATTTAGAGCCCCTATAACTAGGCTATCTTAATACATGAGACGTAGACATATAACGGAGCTAATATCCCCCTAAAAACTAGGCTAGTTAAGATTGAATTGACAAAATAATATTTTCTCAAAAAAATGTTTCTGAGATTGTACACTAAAGTGAATTGGTCTTGTATAGTGGAGACACGAAACGGGATTTAGAGCCCCTATAACTAGGCTATCTTAATACATGAGACGTAGACAAATAACGGAGCTTATATCCCCCTAAAAACTAGGCTAGTTAAGATTGAATTGACAAAATAATATTTTCTCAAAAAAATGTTTCTGAGATTGTACACTAAAGTGAATTGGTCTTGTATAGTGGAGACACGAAACGGGATTTAGAGCCCCTATAACTAGGCTATCTTAATACATGAGACGTAGACAAATAACGGAGCTAATATCCCCCTATAAACTAGGCTAGTTAAGATTGAATTGACAAAATAATATTTTCTCAAAAAATATTTTCTGAGATTGTACACTAAAGTGAATTGGTCTTGCATAGTGGAGACACGAAACGGGATTTAGAGCCCCTATAACTAGGCTATCTTAATACATGAGACGTAGACAAATAACGGAGCTAATATCCCCCTAAAAATTAGGCTAGTTAAGTTTGAATTGACAAAATAATATTTTCTCAAAAAAATGTTTCTGAGATTGTACACTAAAGTGAATTGGTCTTGTATAGTGGAGACACGAAACGGGATTTAGAGCCCCTATAACTAGGCTATCTACACAAGACGTAGACATATAACGGAGCTAAAATCACCCTAAAAACTAGGCTAGTTAAGATTGAATTGACAAAATAATATTTTCTCAAAAAAATGTTTTCTGAGATTGTACACTAAAGTGAATTGGTCTTGCATAGTGGCGACATGAAACGGGATTTAGAGCCCCTATAACTAGGCTATCTACACAAGATGTAGACATATAACAGAGCTAAAATCACCCTAAAAACTAGGCTAGTTCAGATTGAATTGACAAAATAATATTTTATAAACATAATATTTTCTGAGATTGTACATTAAAGTGAATTGGTCTTGTATAGTGGAGACACGAAACAGGATTTGGAGCCCCTATAACTAGGCTATCTACACGAGACGTAGACAAATAAAGGGGCTAAAATCACCCTAAAAACTAGGCTAGTTAAGATTGAATTGACAAAATAATATTTTCTCAAAAAATATTTTCTGAGATTGTACACTAAAGTGAATTGGTCTTGTATAAAGGAGACATAAAACAGCATTTAGAGCCCCTATAACTAGGCTATCTACACGAGACGTAGACAAATAACGGAGCTAAAATCACCCTAAAAACTAGGCTAGTTAAGATTGAATTGACAAAATAATATTTTCTCAAAAAAATATTTTCTGAGATTGTACACTAAAGTGAATTGGTCTTGTATAGTGGAGACATAAAACAGGATTTAGAGCCTCTATAACTAGGCTATCTACACGAGATGTAGACATATAACAGAGCTAAAATCACTCTAAAAACTAGGCTAGTTAAGATTGAATTGACAAAATAATATTTTCTCAAAAAAAAAAATTCTGAGATTGTACACTAAAGTGAATTGGTCTTATTTATTAGTGGCCCCTCCATCATTGACGAACATGCCTATTACATAAGGCATCCTCTTCAAACACTAATCCGCCGTAGTTTGAATCTACCGCGCAGAGCATTTAAAAACTGAGGAGCCTTCATCATGAGCGCACGCGACCTCACTCATGGCTTCAGTCATTATGAATTGGGTTCTCACTACGAAAAAACTTCGTAAAAAATAAAAAGAAAAAGAAAATAAGAATAACTATCTAATAAGCTTTCCATCATATCGTGGATGTACTTGTGTGGATCTCTGACCAGACGCTGATTCAGGCGTCATTCCTCCTTCTCTGCTCTGCGCTCAGCCTGCCCGGACGTGTCTCCCCACGCTCCGCTGGTTCCGCATTTATTGCGTCCCTAGTGAGTTTTTTCTCATTTGTTTACTCCGGGATGTATCGAGTAAGGTTAGGATATGCGTAGCAGGAGTGTCCTGGGCTGGTTGCCCGCAGTGCAGTGTATTTGGAGTCGTGTGTTTGGGGCGTCTATTTCGGACGTACCCTCGTGGTCCTGTTGTGGACATGTGAACTTTTTCACAGTTAGTTAGCTTGTGGTGCAGGCGGCTTTCATTACGCGTTAATTATTGCTGCCTTTTATCTTTCTGATGAGGTAAGCTTTGCTTCTGACGTTCCCTGCGTTATTTTCTTCACTTAGTGAAGTTTTTTCTGGGTTCCGAGTCAGTCTTCCCTTTGTCGGAAGTTTTTTCTACAGTGGTGTGTTGGCGATGGTTCCTGTTGTGATATTCCCAGTGTTTTGTGTTTATTTCAACTTTTCCTATTCCGTCTACTTAGGCCTAGCCAGCCGCTCGTAGTTTTGCCACATGTACAAGTGTTATTGGTTATTATGTATAAATATACCCTACTGTGCCATGTGTGTCCGGATTTTAGTTGTGTATTGGCTAATTCCTCGGACTATGTTTGTTTCCTGGTTTAGTTGTGTATTGGCTAATTCCAGGGAACGGATTATTATTGTATTCTTAGGTTTGTCGTGGGTGGCTTCCTTCGTGTACAGTGTACGTTCAGATGGTGTCTGATCGGGGTGGGTGTCCTTCCGGCGGGTTTTTTCTCGGTTTCACCATGAGAAAACCCGGCCGAGAGCCGTGTTAGGCCACACGTGGTTTTTAACACAGGTTGTGTCCCCAGCGATGAGGTGTCTGTGGCTCTCCAGGACTGCGTCTCTGTTGGTACCTGGTTTCAGGCCCATTTTGTTTCCCGGCGGACTGGCTGTTCCCATCTATAAAACTTTGTTCTTGCGAACATACGTTATGAAGTTTTTCTACCAGGTTTTACAAAAACCACATGAAAAACCTAGCTGTTGTTAAGGGCTTTCCTACCCGGCGATCTTTTACAAAGATGCGGGGACAGGAACTTATGGGGTTAACGTTTGACATCTCACCCGGCGGGTGTACCTTGGAAGGGTGGGATAATCTATTAAGTCATTCAGTGAATTAACCATTCCATTCTTAAGCAATACTGTTTGTATCGCCGCCTTTAATTTTTACGGCAATTGAAGGTTCAATTAGAGTTAAAAATCGTTTTTTCACACCCGGGGGTGCTCCTACTTGGAGGAAATCAGGAATTTTCAAATTCATTTTCGATTTAACTACTTAATTCAGTGATACATTTAGGTATCGCCGCCTTCATTTTTACGGCGATCTTTTTGTGACAATTCGTTAGAAATCAGATCTCGTGTCAGCCTGCCATGTGTTATTATACAAAAAATATTTCAAGGGCCGGCGTCTTTATGGGGGGTTGTTTTTGTTCCATTATTGAATCTTGAGACAGTCACCACCAGAAAGACTATAATCGCCATGCTGGACCGATTTTTGTCAGAGGGTATTCTTCACTTTCTTCAAAAGATTTGTTTAGATATTCTGAAACCCCGCCGCATAGCGAGCTGTGTTCGTTGTGTCATCACATCTCGTTATCCGGTGGGCTATTAACACTTGTGTGCGAACATGTTGGATTAACCTTATGAGCATTAATTCCTGGAAATTTTCTTTTTTTCCAGAGCTGGGCTCCGGCGGACCAATACAGACCCGGCGGTAGTTCCCACACCAGTCTCTGTCATGGCTACCGTGGCCCCAGTCTTTGCTTTATGCACTACCCCTGCTTGTGCTGGTATCCCTCTTTTTGCGCATACCCTTTGCATAAGGTGTGTTAAATGTCTAGACCGTTCAAGGGGTCTCTGGGTTATGCGTAATTGTTCTTTTTGCTCCCAATTAGCGATAAAAGTCATTTGCGATAATGATAAGACCGCAGCAGTAGCGTTACGAGAAGTAAGGCAACAGATGTCAGCATACACTACGATTGATGCTCATAAATCACTTCAATGTGATAACGTCCCTCTGTGGGATAAGTTATTATCTGAACACCCTCCCCCTAAACGTTCCTCTAGAGTCACGAGTCATGCACCGGCGGAGACTGGTCAGGGTTCGGTATCCTCTGCGGCTACACCCAAACGTCCACGAGAGCCTACACCTCCGGCATCCGCCTCATCATCTCGGGCGAGATCTCGGTCCAGGTCACCTCTCAGACAACAGTCATCTAGTCTTGCCTCTTCACCGGCGAGGAAGAAGAGTAGGACGGAAAGTTCCACCAGTGGTCACGGCGATGATTCCTCGAAATCTAAGAGTAGTTCACGATCACATCGTAGCCATAAATCCTCCAAAAAGGATTCACATAAAAAGAAGTCCTCCCTACATTCACAAGTTCCTAGTACCTCTCTTCATACCTCTACCCCAGACAGAGTTTGTGTTAGGTCTCAGGGGTCCAGTGAGGTGCCTGTCCTTAAAGAGGATTTACCCATAAATATTTTGACCCTGGAATTAGAAAATTCGGGGGGGTTCAAGTCGGGATAATGTGTCTGACTCTCAAGAAAGTGTAGGCCAAGGCCTCGGGGTCTGGCGTTTTGCTCAGCCAGGGCCCGACCACCCACGTTCGACTCAAACGAGTCACACAGTAGCTGATGTCCACAGGGACGCGGCGATCCCATCCTCTATTCCTGACTTGTCTTGGCAGCAAGGTACCCCGGCTTCGGAGGGATCTTCTCAGGAAGAGAAAGACGAAGTTTCAATAATTTCGGAAATGGAAGGGCAAGAGTCAGGCTCAGGCTTAGACGCCGCGCAGGATATTAATGATTCACCTGTAAGTTCATCTTCAAATAAATTTGTTACTGCGCAAGAAATTAATGGGCTGCTTACTCAGGCTTTATCTAGATTTTTTGGATAACAACAGGAGGCCCCCACGTTAGACTTGGGGGCTCCCACGTCAAGTGCTACGGTACGGCCTCTGATGACTTCGACTGTCTTATCTAAGATCCCTAACCCTCCCACTATGTCAACATCGGTAGCTACCAAGCCTGCTACGGCGGCATTAACAACTTCCAATGTCAGGGTCATCACGGATGTTAATCCACCCCCTCTAGACAAAGCACCGGTTAGAAAGGTAGCTATGCCCTTTATCGTATAAATACGATAGAATATGACTCTTTTGTGATCTCTTATGTCTCTGTGACGTCACGATCTCTCCTACAGCATGACGTAGGACGAGTAGATCGTATATTATAAGATTGTAAATAAGTTAAGTTATAAAAGGCCTAATATGCTATTAAGCAATATTGCCATGGTCTTGTGTAGTATATATGAATTTATCGTATATATTAATATAATTTATCGTATAGAGCAACCTAAATGCGGTACGATAATTTGGGCTCCTGGCGGTTTGCCAAGGCAGCAAGGTGTGCTTTCGAGGTACGCCAGAGCCTTCACGAACACCAACCAGTTAACATCTAATTTTCCGCCCTCAGTTGATCGTGCTTTTGTGCCTGTAATCACAATACACACACACTCGGCTACACCACCAAGACGCTCTCATCGACATCATGACTGACTGATAGATAAGCATACATTATATAATCATGTCCATTCCCATGTAATCATTTATTCTTTCTTTAACTTGACTTGTGTCTTGGGACCGAAGTCTCGTTCCCCATTGTCCACCACCATATTGGATAAAACGTTCTCCCTTGCCTCATTGCCACGTGGAACTATTGGTGAGTTAATTCCTGGCTAATATTAACCCTTATAACCTTACCCTATATATACATTTGTTATGTGAGACCTTTGGATATAAATTAGCTTGTTTCAGATTGAATTCAATTTAGATATAGAGTAGTTTTCATTTAGATTGATTTTATTTGATTCATTAAAGCTTAGTAATATTTAACTTCCATTGATAGTTTACCACATTGGTGCCCAGACCCGGGAATTAGCTACCAGTAGGGGATTTTTTCTTGGGCGATGAGCAAGGGATTAGCCCAGGGATGCAGGAGCAAGGACCCCGGAGGGGTGGGACTTAGCTATCTCCCTGTACCTCAGGCGCCGGTACCCCAGCGAATAGCCATAGTAGGACATTCGTATGCTACTAGGCTAAGGGCAGCTGACGGAGGTACTGTGTCGTATCGGCCGTCTGAGGGGGAGAAAACTTTCAGGCTGACCTACTTCGGGGTACCGGGAGCAACCGTTGAAACCCTGAAGGCCTCCCCACAGTGGGGGCAAGTGGTTCGGTTTAGGCCGCATATGATCTTTTTGTTTATAGGCGGCAATGATATACGCCCCGGTACAGTACCCCGCGAGTTAGCCGACTCAATCAAAGAGGTGGCGCTGGATCTGGAGCGTGAGTCAGGAGGGTGCTGCAAGATCGTGGCAATTGAGAGCCGGACGAGAGTCCGAGGGTTCTCAGCGGCGGATTACCAAGCCATCAAAAATTCTGTTAACCGCGCCCTGAGGTGTCGGTTAATAGAAAGTAAGCACCGCTTCGTTTCTCTTACATTCAGCATCCGAGACCTCGACCTGGATGGTGTCCACCTCGACTTAGACACCAATCAGGTCTTATATGAGAAGATTGTAGGACTAACGAAGCGTTGGCTAGAGAGGGACGCCGGGGTTGTATCGTTGCGCCTGCCTAAGTCCTGCTTCCCACCCATCATCTTTCCCCAGTAATTTTCTTTTCCGTTTCGGACTTCCTGTGACTATTATGACCTGACCTAACATTTTTTCTTGTTCAATATGATCCATTAATAGGTATTGCTATTTAGTGTACTATTTTTTCTCCATAACATAGAAGTCCGCCGGTTGGCGTCTCTTAATTAGACTATTATTTGGCCGTTGTTTTTGTAGCTTAACATTTAAATACATAGCCTATAGGCTCGCATGCAAAATGGATAAAAACGGTAAAGAGACACCGTCTAGTGGGGTGCTGATCAAAGCCCCTAAAAATCAAAGGGCGGGACTTCGGGGAGTATTAAATAGGCTAATAGTGGACTTAAACACTTTCATCACTACTGCTGATCTAGAGGAATTGGAGGCTAGATTAGAAAACGTCCAGGCTACCCACGGTCGTATTACGGCTCTGAGTGAGGTGATTGTGGCTGACATGATAGAGGAGGAAGAGATAGTCACAGAGTGTGATAATCGCACCCTCTATGACGAACCTGTCTTTAGAGCGAAGTACCTACTACAGCGTGCTGTCGCAAGTAAGAAGGGAGGCGATAATGAGGCCCATAGAAGGGCTGATCCAAAACACACTGTACACCTCCCAAAGCTCAATCTTCCTACATTTGGGGGCAAGTTAACCGAGTGGTTAGCCTTTTGGGACGTGTTTCGATCTGCGGTTCATGAATCCTCTTTGGATAATGTCCGCAAGTTTTACTATCTAAAGGGACAAATGGAAGGAGAGGCCTTACAATTAATAGAGGGTTTTGCAGTAGTGGGTGGTAGTTATCTTGAAGCGGTACACTTATTAGAGTCCACATACGGGGATAGAGAGCAGTTGAAGATGGCCCATGTCGTTGCCTTGTTGGGGCTCGCAGAACCACAGTATAAGGTTGATGAGTTGACAAACTTCAGGGCAAATATGGAGTGCCATACTCGATCGCTAGACACCCTAGGGATTACCACGCAGGAAATGATAGTCATTATCTTGCGGCAGAAGCTTCCTATGGCAATACTTGATAAGGTAAGATCATTTGAACTGGGGGAGTTCAAAACTCAGTTCAGCAAGGAGATCATTAATCTACAGTTGAACAAAGGGAGAATGTGTGTGTCGGGAGGGAGTGAGAATGTGGAGAAGAGGGGAACAATAAGCATGACAGTGGGGACTAAAGTAAAGAAAGAGGGTGTGTATAAGAAACCTGCTCAGATTCTATGTAAGCTATGTAACAACAAACATAAATGGAGTTTCTGCATAAAATACCCAACAAATGAGACAAAACTAGCACAGGTGAAAAGATTGAAGCTATGTGTAGGTTGTCTAAGTGGGGAACATGGTAAGCAGGGACAATGTACTGCTACATACTTAAGGCCCTGTCGGCACTGCAAAGGACATCACTTTGATAAGTTGTGTCCTACAGCAGATAAAGTCAAAGACGTCAAAAATGAGGGTACTACAACTGTGACACTAGGTAGCACGCAAGACACCACTATATTGCCCACAATACAGATTCCCATGGAAGGTAATGACAGTAACAAAGTTTGTCGGGTACTTCTAGATCAAGGGTCTCAACGTTCCTTTATAAAGAGGTCCGTACTAGTGGGACTGAAGCACCGAATCGTAGGGGCTGAGACTCTAAGATTACAGGGCTTCACAGGGGTTACTGATAAACAAGACTACGAGATAGCGGAGGTTTCATATTTCTATCGTAAAAACCGGTACTTTATGACTTGTATCGTAGTAGACACCCTACCAGAATATGTATCTGTGGGTGTGAAGAAGGTGGAACGCGCATTACGTAGCAAAGGGGTTAACTTGTCAGATCCCATGGGAAATCAGAGTGAGGTGCATGTTCTACTTGGTGTAGATCATTATTATGAAGTAGTATACCCTGGATTTAAAAAGATGTGTGGTGTAGTTTTAATCCCCACTAAATTTGGATACTGCATGAGCGGAAAGGTGCATACTACACAGTCAAAGGTCCTGGTCGACACGGTCTCGATATATAGAGTCAATGAAACCGCGGCAGAGGAGTTGGGAAGGGAGGATTCCCAACCTAGTGACCCTAAGATGGCTGCCGAGTTCGACCTGGAACGACTGTGGAGATTGGATCACATAGGCATTAATCCTATGGAGACTGATTATGACTCGGAAGTTGCGCTACAAAGGTTTGACGAGTCTGTGTGCTACTGTGCCTCAGACAAGCAATATAAAGTTAGTTTACCCTGGAAGAACAGTGAGATAAGCCTGCCTACCAACTATGGTTTGGCATTAGGTCGCTTGCGCGCATTGCAGCGGAAATTGTCTAACGAACCGAGCACGCGCCAGGCGTATGACGATGTATTTCGGAGTTATGAGGATAGGGGCTTTATAGAGAGAGTCGATGTCAAGGAACCGTGTAAGAAGGGTAGGGTTCACTATCTGGCCCATCATGGGGTAAAGAAAGACAGCGTCACCACACCAATACGGGTGGTGTATGACTGTTCTGCCCACCAAGGACAACAACCCAGTCTAAATGACTGCCTGTTGACAGGTCCGTCCATGGTGTCGGACCTGTCCCAACATCTATTGCGGTTTAGGCTGGGGAAGTATGCCTATACCAGTGACATCGAGAAGGCATTCTTGATGGTCAAGCTAAAGGAGGAAGATAGAGATGTTACCCGCTTTCTTTGGTTCGGCGACATTAGCGACTCTGAAAGTCCCATCATAATATACCGTTTTCGGGTTGTACTCTTTGGGGCCACTTGCTCGCAGTTTTTGTTAAATGCCACAATCAGAAAACATCTAGCTGACACTCATGAGGACACAAGTAAACTATCTCGCGGATTATACATTGACAATTTGCAGGGTACTTGCGATAGTCAAAATGATTTGTTATGTGCATACTGGCAAGCACGCAGATTGTTTGCGGATGCACATCTATTTCTCCGCGAGTGGGTTACTAATAGTGAAGATCTTAAGAGTTTAATACAGGTGGATGGTACGGCATCTCTTAACCAGGAAAAGTCCAGAAATTTGGGGATGATCTGGCAACCTAAACATGACATACTAACTTTTCAAACAAGGTCTTTCGCTCAGCAGACAGGAGCGCACACCAAAAGAAGTCTGTTGAGCAAAGTTGCGCAATTTTTTGATCCTTTGGGTCTAGCATTACCTGTTACCATAAGAGCTAGGATTCTAATGCAGGAAGTTTGGAGACGTAAAATAGGATGGGATGACAGTTTGCCTGAGGACCTGAATGACCAAGGGACATTGTTGTTGAATGAATATGCCATCCTATGTACTAAACCTATACCTCGTAAAGTGGCGGCGTTCGGTGACGTTACGTTACACACGTTTTGCGATGCTAGCGCCACGGCATACGGGGTAGCCATATATGTTGTTACTTCATTTGGGGCACATTTAGTTACAGCCCGGGCCAAGGTAGCCCCGGTTAAAAAGGTAACTATCCCTAAAATGGAATTGACTGCCATGCTGCTATTAGCACGTCTGGTGCAACATGTACGCGCAGCATACGAGAGCGAATTAAATATTGAAATCGTTCATGTATGGTGCGATAGTCAGGTCGCACTCAACTGGATACATAGCAAGAAGTCTCTGCCAGTTTATGTGCGGAATAGGGTAGATGAGATTAGAGCCCTTTTGCCAGACGTTGCTTATCATTATGTAAATACAAAAGAAAACCCTAGTGATCTCATAACTAGGGGTATAACGGCTAGCCAGTTAATGAAGTCCGAATTGTGGTGGCATGGTCCAAAGTGGCTGCTCCATGAAAGTGAATGGACGATATGGCATGCTGTTGGTGAGGGACTTCTGCCACTGGAAACAGTGGCAGTTACAGCCCAACCAAATGAGCCACCGGGTCCTATCATGAAGTGGGCAAGATTCGGTGACTATAATAAACTAGTCAGAGTTGTAGCTTGGGTGTTGCGATATGTATCCAATCTCAAGCTTAAAGTAACGGGCCAACTCTGCAACAGGGGTCACAACATTGATGCTCGTGAATTTAAAGCAGCTGAAGTAACTTTGATCAAATGGGTTCAAGTAGAAACCTTTTCCAATGAATTAGAATCCTTGAAAGGCTCGAATAAGACATTAATGCCTAATATAGTGCGTCAACTACGGTTGCACCTAGACAATGGCCTCATCAGGTGTGAGGGTCGCCTGAAGTGGTCGGGTGTACCAGACGGCACAAACCGACCTATACTTATGCCAACAAGACATCACGTTACTGATCTATTGATCATACGTGCACATAGGGAAGTAAAACACTACGGAATATGTCATATTATATCAAATTTACGTCTCACATGGTGGATACCCAGGGTTCGACAAGTAGCTCGACGCGTAGTGAGAAAGTGTGTAATATGCCAGAGACTAAAGGGTAAACCATATGCTACTGGACCAGCTCCACCCCTACCTGAATGCCGTGTAAAGCACGTAGAACCTTTCCAAGCGGTAGGATTAGATTACACAGGGGCATTGAAGACGAGGGAGCATGAGAAGGTTTATATATTATTGTTTACCTGTGCGACGTCTCGAGCGGTACACCTAGAACTATGTGATAATATGTCTAGCGAAGAATTTATGCTGGCATTCAGACGGTTTTGTGCCCATCATTCATTCCCTCAACTCATTCTTAGCGACAATGCTCCCACTTATGTCCAAGCATCAAAATATCTAAAGGATATGAGTAGTGATCCTACTGTTATCACTTTTTTGGGAGAGAAGAAGTGCGAATGGAGGTTCATTCCAGTTAAGGCACCTTGGTTTGGTGGAATGTGGGAACGATGTGTCGGCATAGTAAAGTCAGGACTAAGAGCGGTTGTAGGACGTGCTCTATTAAAGAAAAGTGAGTTGACGACAGTCCTCACAGAGATAGAGGCAGTCGTGAATGATCGCCCGCTTACATATGTGTACACCGACCTGCAAGAACCACTACCATTAACGCCAGCTCACTTACTATATGGAAAACCATTGACTGCGTTTCCATCTGATTTTCAGTCCATAGTAGAGTTAGAGGATCCCTCGTTGTACTCTGAGGTAGCGGTGTCTAAGAGATACCAGTATATATCCAGGATAATCGAGGATTTTAGGAAACGGTGGATTAGTGAATATCTGCTAGCATTGAGGGAAAGGAGTGTTACTCCCTCTGGTAGACCAACGGCACCTACAGTTGGCGAAGTTGTTTTAATTAAAGAAGATAGTCCTCGTTTATACTGGAAATTAGGCCGCGTATTGGAGGTATACAAGGGGGCAGACTCTGTAGAGCGGGTGGCGCTATTGAAGACAGCCACTGGAACTACTGTTCGTCCTATCGCACGTTTGTACGCTTTGGAGCTCGATTCCGCATTGCAATCTGAGGCTCCACCTGTTATTGCTGGGTCCGAGGATTCTCATAGGAACGACTCACCTCTTACTGATGGTGATCATTCTCGGACCGGGACGCGTCCCAGACGCGCTGCTGCTGGCGCCGTCGACTTGTGGCGTCAGAAGATAGCCTCTGGGCAACTTTAGGTTTAAGGTGGGGTTCAGGTCTTTTTTGTGGGGGGAGTGTATCGTATAAATACGATAGAATATGACTCTTTTGTGATCTCTTATGTCTCTGTGACGTCACGATCTCTCCTACAGCACGACGTAGGACGAGTAGATCGTATATTATAAGATTGTAAATAAGTTAAGTTATAAAAGGCCTAATATGCTATTAAGCAATATTGCCATGGTCTTGTGTAGTATATATGAATTTATCGTATATATTAATATAATTTATCGGAAAGAGCAACCTAAATGCGGTACGATAATTTGGGCTCCTGGCGGTTTGCCAAGGCAGCAAGGTGTGCTTTCGAGGTACGCCAGAGCCTTCACGAACACCAACCAGTTAACATCTAATTTTCCGCCCTCAGTTGATCGTGCTTTTGTGCCTGTAATCACAATACACACACACTCGGCTACACCACCAAGACGCTCTCATCGACATCATGACTGACTGATAGATAAGCATACATTATATAATCATGTCCATTCCCATGTAATCATTTATTCTTTCTTTAACTTGACTTGTGTCTTGGGACCGAAGTCTCGTTCCCCATTGTCCACCACCATATTGGATAAAACGTTCTCCCTTGCCTCATTGCCACGTGGAACTATTGGTGAGTTAATTCCTGGCTAATATTAACCCTTATAACCTTACCCTATATATACATTTGTTATGTGAGACCTTTGGATATAAATTAGCTTGTTTCAGATTGAATTCAATTTAGATATAGAGTAGTTTTCATTTAGATTGATTTTATTTGATTCATTAAAGCTTAGTAATATTTAACTTCCATTGATAGTTTACCACACCCTTGCTTTATGGACCAGACGAGTCTTGGGTCCTTTTGACCCCCACTAAACCAGAGTTGGCCCAGCCTACCTTGTCAGGGGAGCTCCCAGTACCGAGTGAGTGGGTCATCCAAGGCAACAAATCAAAGAAATTAAGGGCCTTGGATAATTTGGGAAATGTACTAGATGTAAACATTAAGGCTATACCTAGTTATTATCACCAGGACTACTTTGTGTATGCTACTAAGCCAGCTTTAACCCCTGCCTCAGCTTCAAAGCTATTTTCAGACTGGTCTAAGCTGGATGGGTTTAACGATATTAAGACTTTGTCAGCTCTCACTCCTGAACTTGATTTACAGACCGTCACAGACGAAGCAGCTAATCCTGTTTTGAAGGTGGGGCAGTTGGGTCCAGGACCTTGGGTAGATTGGGAAATAGAGGCTCAAAACTTTGCAACGACATTTACTTCGAAATCTTCCCATCAGATCCCTCAAGATACTCATTCGTGGTTCTCCATGCCTGTAGGGTCTGCAGGCGGAGTCCCGTCAGCTTTGTTTTCTTTCCTAGCTGCCCCTAAAATTAATCTTTGTGAGCTGAAAGACCCTTTCACCACCCCTACCCCTACTCACCTAGACAGAGAATTTAGGCTCAGGGGGAAAGCTTTTCGCCTGTTCTCCCAATATATAGTGTCTCAACAGGTGGCTAAGTCTTTACTAAGGTCTACTCAGGCAATCGCAGATGCGGATGCCAGAAGATCGGTTGAATTGTCCCGGCGACTGCTCCTCCAGTCGTCAATCCAATCCTTGGGTGACATACGCACCGCCTTGCTTGAGGCGGTACGAGCAAGACAAGATCTCAGAATGTCTTTAGTTCGCAAGCTACCTGATCGCATTGCGAATCAGGTGGTCATGTCACCAGTGCTTACTCCCTCTCTAATGTCCCCTGAAGTGTGGAGAACGGTGTTCAATATGGCACAGGCTTTTAAGCACAGTCCCGCCCCTTCTAAGAAACCTACATTTACCTTTCCCAAACCCAGGCCAACTACTAAAGCTCAGCCAGGGGGATCTAAACCCTTTTTTCCGCCTAAATCTTCCCAAGGTCAGTACAGGCATAAACAGGGTAGGTTTTCAGGTCAGAGAGGACGCGGCCAGCATAAGCCAGGTCAGGGCCAGTCATCGGCCAGCACCAGCCAGCCGGCGAAGCGTCCAGCACCATCAACCCCACCATCAAAAAACTAAAGTCTCTCTCACTCCCGGTGCCAACTTTAAGGCCGGAGGACCCGAGGGTAGTACAGCCGGCGAACCCTTGTCTGCTAACTGGGTCGTTCCGAACGTGTCACCAGGCATGGCCATTAAACACTTGGGCACGGATGGTGGCTCGCAAAGGCATCACTTGGCGGTGGCTCCGGCGACCTCGCTTACGTCAGCCGACAACGGCGAATTTTGTTTCTTTAGAGGTGGAGTCACTGGTCCAGGAAATGATTGTCAAGAATGTCATCATCCCGGTCCCCCCAAATTACCCTGTATTCACGTCCAAACTATTTTTGGTTCCCAAAAGGGACAGTGTTCAGATGAGGCCGGTCATAGACCTGTCTTACCTGAACCTTCACATTCACAACGAATCTTTCAGAATGTTAACTGTACACCAAATCAGGCTAACACTTCCGCCGGGAGGTTGGATGTGCTCACTAGACCTGACAGACGCCTATTGGCACGTATCGGTCAACAAAAGATTTCAAAGGTTTTTGGCCTTAAGGATCAGGCACCAAAATTTTGTTTTTCAAAGGATGCCGTTTGGTTTGAACCTAGCACCTCGATTATTCACGAAATTAGTCCGGCAAGCCCTGATGCCATTGTTAAAACAGGGGATCAGAGTGTTGTGGTATCTGGACGACTGGCTGGTGGTGGCAGAGACACAACATTTATGCATAAAACATGTCAATATTATTTTAAATCATGTCAAAACTCTAGGCTTCAAGGTAAATCTGGTAAAGTCAAACCTTGTTCCCTCACGAGTAATTCAGTGGATAGGGCTGGTCTGGGACACAGCCGCTCTCACTCTGAGTCAGAGTGTGGACAATCGCAACAGGTTTCGCAGGAAACTGTTCATGTTTCTTCACAGTCTTGATATGTCAGTGAAGGAGGAATGACGCCTGAATCAGCGTCTGGTCAGAGATCCACACAAGTACATCCACGATATGATGGAAAGCTTATTAGATAGTTATTCTTATTTTCTTTTTGTTTTTATTTTTTACGAAGTTTTTTCGTAGTGAGAACCCAATTCATAATGACTGAAGCCATGAGTGAGGTCGCGTGCGCTCATGATGAAGGCTCCTCAGTTTTTAAATGCTCTGCGCGGTAGATTCAAACTACGGCGGATTAGTGTTTGAAGAGGATGCCTTATGTAATAGGCATGTTCGTCAATGATTACGGGGCCACTACTAAATATTAGGTTTTCTTTATCTCCTTACAGGAGTCAAACCTATAATGTGCACATCATAAACCCAACATAATCGTGGAGATAAATTGCAAAGGATCTCCACTGATTCTAAAATTAAATTGCTTTCGCAGTTAACACTACTATAACAACCCTGTTGTTTTGTACTAACATTGTACTAGCACAATTTTTCTCTGAGAAAATTTTATATCATATTAACCTTACATTTGTATCACAGCTCTCATACTCCGGCGGGGTCTAGGGTGTCCTATGTCAACTGACTGCACCCCCCCCCCCCCCCCTTTTGTGAAAATAAACACAAGTGACTGTAGGGCCACCTAGACCCTCTGCCTTAAAGCTATACATGGTAAGGAAGGTTTGTCTAGAGCAACTGACAAGTATCTAGACAAAAACGTATGATTAGACGCCCACAACTGAGTGGACGCGATATCTTCCACTGAAAAGTTTTTCAGGAAACGTAAAGAGGCTGCCCATTTGCGTAAATCGTGGGCCCTGCCCACCACGCCGGGATTACTCTCTTTAATGACTTCGACCAGAAGAGAGGCTAATCGCCGTTTAAGTAAGCGTTTACCCGTACTTGCTACCCATAAAGCACCTTGGGGGTTTAGAGGAGCTACTCTCAAATATTTGGTTAGGGCTTGCACTGGACATAGATTATGATGCACCTTTCCCCTTTTTAATGCCGGCACCGTGAACTCCGAAAACACGTGTGCACTGTGCTCATTCTTGGCTACAAAACCTGGGGAAGGCGCAATGTAAATACATTCGTTAAGTCTACCAAACCTAAGGCAATTGGGTGAGTTGCTCATCGCCGCCAGCTCAGACACTCTGTTCCCGGTGGCCAAAGCCATAAGGAAAACCGCCTTTTTTAAGAGTAAAGCAAAGTCTGCAGTATTTTGGTACAGACGAGAGTGAAGTAAAGACAAAGCTTTGTCGAGAGACCAAGTAGGCATGAGCTGACGGGGAGGTGGGCGAAGTTTAAAACAAGCTCTCATAAAACCTGTTTCTTCCGCCACCGGTATGGAAAGACCTGTCAGGTCTAAAAAGGGCACTCTAATTGCAGTTAAGTGATTTTTTAAAGTTACCACCGATAAATGTTTCTGTTCAAACAGATAATTCAAGTAATTGAAAATTAAAGCCACTGACGGCACATTCTGTTCCGTTCTGACAATCCAGGAAGTAAAGGCTTGCCAATGTGAGTGATACTGACGTTTCGTAGACTGAGTATATTGATTGATTAATTTATTAGTCACATCTCTACCGTATGGTGCCAGCCACTTGGCCTTCTGAATGTCCATAATGCAAAAGTCAGCGAGGTCGCTAGGTTGCCAATCGTGTCTAAGTGGAAATACCCGACCGGGAGCGATACCGGGTCCGGGCACCACGTTTTCAATTGCTGGTACCACAACTGCGCCGGCCACAGGGGCGCGATTAGTGAGACTAAGCCTCGATAATCTCGTAGTTTGTTCACTACGTGGCACATTAGTGACGCATCTGGCGGTGGAAACAGATAGATGGAGCTCCATCTATTCCAGTCTGTCACTAGGGCGTCTGGCCCCCCTGCCGGCGTTATCGACCGGCGGGTGAGGTATAGAGGGAGTTTGTGAGTCTCCTCGGACGCAAAAAGATCCACTTGTGGATGGGAGAGCTCTGCAATCATTAGCTTGAAAATGGGTTGCTTGAGCTCCCATTCTACTGTTGTGCTCTGTCTCCGGGACAGAGCATCTGCCCAGACGTTCGCTACGCCTGGGAGATAAGATGCGTGAAGGTAAATTTCTAGTCTGTTGGCTAGAGTAAAAATCTCTTCCGACACGTTTAGCAACCTCCTGGACCTCGTTGATCCTTGCTTCTGAATACAGTGAACCGCATTCAGATTGTCCATTCTGAAGGCCACCGACTTGCCCCGTAATGCCGGGCCGTGAGCCTGAAGGAAATACAAGGGGACTAGTAATTCTTTGACATTGATGTGAGAGATTTCTAAGTGGGACCAAAGCCCCTGACCCTGGTGCCCCTGATTTGATTGAAATCCCCAACCTATTGTGCCTGACGCATCCGTGTCTATCCATACCGTTGGTGGAGGAGAAATCCATGACATTATTGAGTACAACGTTTCCCTCTTTGCCCAGACCGCTAGTAAGGTGTGGATTAATTTCGGGATGGGCCATAATTTTCCCGCCGGTAAGAGCGGGAAATATTTGTTGCCTTCCAATATTAGTCGTTTTACTTTCAACCGGCCCAACTTGACAGTTAGTTGAATCCAGTTGAGAGAGCCGACCAGAGATTCCCAGACCCTTCGCATCGTAGTCAGACTGTGAAGAAACATGAACAGTTTCCTGCGAAACCTGTTGCGATTGTCCACACTCTGACTCAGAGTGAGAGCGGCTGTGTCCCAGACCAGCCCTATCCACTGAATTACTCGTGAGGGAACAAGGTTTGACTTTACCAGATTTACCTTGAAGCCTAGAGTTTTGACATGATTTAAAATAATATTGACATGTTTTATGCATAAATGTTGTGTCTCTGCCACCACCAGCCAGTCGTCCAGATACCACAACACTCTGATCCCCTGTTTTAACAATGGCATCAGGGCTTGCCGGACTAATTTCGTGAATAATCGAGGTGCTAGGTTCAAACCAAACGGCATCCTTTGAAAAACAAAATTTTGGTGCCTGATCCTTAAGGCCAAAAACCTTTGAAATCTTTTGTTGACCGATACGTGCCAATAGGCGTCTGTCAGGTCTAGTGAGCACATCCAACCTCCCGGCGGAAGTGTTAGCCTGATTTGGTGTACAGTTAACATTCTGAAAGATTCGTTGTGAATGTGAAGGTTCAGGTAAGACAGGTCTACGACCGGCCTCATCTGAACACTGTCCCTTTTGGGAACCAAAAATAGTTTGGACGTGAATACAGGGTAATTTGGGGGGACCGGGATGATGACATTCTTGACAATCATTTCCTGGACCAGTGACTCCACCTCTAAAGAAACAAAATTCGCCGTTGTCGGCTGACGTAAGCGAGGTCGCCGAAGCCACCGCCAAGTGATGCCTTTGCGAGCCACCATCCGTGCCCAAGTGTTTAATGGCCATGCCTGGTGACACGTTCGGAACGACCCAGTTAGCAGACAAGGGTTCGCCGGCTGTACTACCCTCGGGTCCTCCGACCTTAAAGTTGGCACCGGGAGTGAGAGAGACTTTAGTTTTTTGATGGTGGGGTTGATGGTGCTGGACGCTTCGCCGGCTGGCTGGTGCTGGCCGATGACTGGCCCTGACCTGGCTTATGCTGGCCGCGTCCTCTCTGACCTGAAAACCTACCCTGTTTATGCCTGTACTGACCTTGGGAAGATTTAGGCGGAAAAAAGGGTTTAGATCCCCCTGGCTGAGCTTTAGTAGTTGGCCTGGGTTTGGGAAAGGTAAATGTAGGTTTCTTAGAAGGGGCGGGACTGTGCTTAAAAGCCTGTGCCATATTGAACACCGTTCTCCACACTTCAGGGGACATTAGAGAGGGAGTAAGCACTGGTGACATGACCACCTGATTCGCAATGCGATCAGGTAGCTTGCGAACTAAAGACATTCTGAGATCTTGTCTTGCTCGTACCGCCTCAAGCAAGGCGGTGCGTATGTCACCCAAGGATTGGATTGACGACTGGAGGAGCAGTCGCCGGGACAATTCAACCGATCTTCTGGCATCCGCATCTGCGATTGCCTGAGTAGACCTTAGTAAAGACTTAGCCACCTGTTGAGACACTATATATTGGGAGAACAGGCGAAAAGCTTTCCCCCTGAGCCTAAATTCTCTGTCTAGGTGAGTAGGGGTAGGGGTGGTGAAAGGGTCTTTCAGCTCACAAAGATTAATTTTAGGGGCAGCTAGGAAAGAAAACAAAGCTGACGGGACTCCGCCTGCAGACCCTACAGGCATGGAGAACCACTAATGAGTATCTTGAGGGATCTGATGGGAAGATTTCGAAGTAAATGTCGTTGCAAAGTTTTGAGCCTCTATTTCCCAATCTACCCAAGGTCCTGGACCCAACTGCCCCACCTTCAAAACAGGATTAGCTGCTTCGTCTGTGACGGTCTGTAAATCAAGTTCAGGAGTGAGAGCTGACAAAGTCTTAATATCGTTAAACCCATCCAGCTTAGACCAGTCTGAAAATAGCTTTGAAGCTGAGGCAGGGGGTAAAGCTGGCTTAGTAGCATACACAAAGTAGTCCTGGTGATAATAACTAGGTATAGCCTTAATGTTTACATCTAGTACATTTCCCAAATTATCCAAGGCCCTTAATTTCTTTGATTTGTTGCCTTGGATGACCCACTCACTCGGTACTGGGAGCTCCCCTGACAAGGTAGGCTGGGCCAACTCTGGTTTAGTGGGGGTCAAAAGGACCCAAGACTCGTCTGGTCCATAAAGCAAGGGCATAGCTACCTTTCTAACAGGTGCTTTGTCTAGAGGGGGTGGATTAACATCCGTGATGACCCTGACATTGGAAGTTGTTAATGCCGCCGTAGCAGGCTTGGTAGCTACCGATGTTGACATAGTGGGAGGGTTAGGGATCTTAGATAAGACAGTCGAAGTCATCAGAGGCCGTACCGTAGCACTTGTCGTGGGAGCCCCCAAGTCTAACGTGGGGGCCTCCTGTTGTTGGCCAAAAAATCTAGATAAAGCCTGAGTAAGCAGCCCATTAATTTCTTGCGCAGTAACAAATTGATTTGAAGATGAACTTACAGGTGAATCATTAATATCCTGCGCGGCGTCTAAGCCTGAGCCTGACTCTTGCCCTTCCATTTCCGAAATTATTGAAACTTCGTCTTTCTCTTCCTGAGAAGATCCCTCCGAAGCCGGGGTACCTTGCTGCCAAGACAAGTCAGGAATAGAGGATGGGATCGCCGCGTCCCTGTGGACATCAGCTACTGTGTGACTCGTTTGAGTCGAACGTGGGTGGTCGGGCCCTGGCTGAGCAAAACGCCAGACCCCGAGGCCTTGGCCTACACTTTCTTGAGAGTCAGACACATTATCCCGACTTGAACCCCCAGAATTTTCTAATTCCAGGGTCAAAATATTTATGGGTAAATCCTCTTTAAGGACAGGCACCTCACTGGACTCCTGAGACCTAACACAAACTCTGTCTGGGGTAGAGGTATGAAGAGAGGTACTAGGAACTTGTGAATGTAGGGAGGACTTCTTTTTATGTGAATCCTTTTTGGAGGATTTATGGCTACGATGTGATCGTGAACTACTCTTAGATTTCGAGGAATCATCGCCGTGACCACTGGTGGAACTTTCCGTCCTACTCTTCTTCCTCGCCGGTGAAGAGGCAAGACTAGATGACTGTTGTCTGAGAGGTGACCTGGACCGAGATCTCGCCCGAGATGATGAGGCGGATGCCGGAGGTGTAGGCTCTCGTGGACGTTTGGGTGTAGCCGCAGAGGATACCGAACCCTGACCAGTCTCCGCCGGTGCATGACTCGTGACTCTAGAGGAACGTTTAGGGGGAGGGTGTTCAGATAATAACTTATCCCACAGAGGGACATTATCACATTGAAGTGATTTATGAGCAACAATCGTAGTGTATGCTGACATCTGTTGCCTTACTTCTCGTAACGCTACTGCTGCGGTCTTATCATTATCGCAAAGGACTTTTATCGCTAATTGGGAGCAAAAAGAACAATTACGCATAACCCAGAGACCCCTTGAACGGTCTAGACATTTAACACACCTTATGCAAAGGGTATGCGCAAAAAGAGGGATACCAGCACAAGCAGGGGTAGTGCATAAAGCAAAGACTGGGGCCACGGTAGCCATGACAGAGACTGGTGTGGGAACTACCGCCGGGTCTGTATTGGTCCGCCGGAGCCCAGCTCTGGAAAAAAAGAAAATTTCCAGGAATTAATGCTCATAAGGTTAATCCAACATGTTCGCACACAAGTGTTAATAGCCCACCGGATAACGAGATGTGATGACACAACGAACACAGCTCGCTATGCGGCGGGGTTTCAGAATATCTAAACAAATCTTTTGAAGAAAGTGAAGAATACCCTCTGACAAAAATCGGTCCAGCATGGCGATTATAGTCTTTCTGGTGGTGACTGTCTCAAGATTCAATAATGGAACAAAAACAACCCCCCATAAAGACGCCGGCCCTTGAAATATTTTTTGTATAATAACACAGGGCAGGCTGGCACGAGATCTGATTTCTAACGAATTGTCACAAAAAGATCGCCGTAAAAATGAAGGCGGCGATACCTAAATGTATCACTGAATTAAGTAGTTAAATCGAAAATGAATTTGAAAATTCCTGATTTCCTCCAAGTAGGAGCACCCGCCGGGTGTGAAAAAACGATTTTTAACTCTAATTGAACCTTCAATTGCCGTAAAAAATAAAGGCGGCGATACAAACAGTATTGCTTAAGAATGGAATGGTTAATTCACTGAATGACTTAATAGATTATCCCACCCTTCCAAGGTACACCCGCCGGGTGAGATGTCAAACGTTAACCCCATAAGTTCCTGTCCCCGCATCTTTGTAAAAGATCGCCGGGTAGGAAAGCCCTTAACAACAGCTAGGTTTTTCATGTGTTTTTTGTAAAACCTGGTAGAAAAACTTCATAACGTATGTTCGCAAGAACAAAGTTTTATAGATGGGAACAGCCAGTCCGCCGGGAAACAAAATGGGCCTGAAACCAGGTACCAACAGAGACGCAGTCCTGGAGAGCCACAGACACCTTATCGCCGGGGACACAACCTGTGTTAAAAACCATGTGTGGCCTAACACGGCTCTCGGCCGGGTTTTCTCATGGTGAAACCGAGAAAAAACCCGCCGGAAGGACACCCACCCCGATCAGACACCATCTGAACGTACACTGTACACGAAGGAAGCCACGCACGACAAACCTAAGAATACAATAATAATCCGTTCCCTGGAATTAGCCAATACACAACTAAACCAGGAAACAAACATAGTCCGAGGAATTAGCCAATACACAACTAAAACCCGGACACACATGGCACAGTAGGGTATATTTATACATAATAACCAATAACACTTGTACATGTGGCAAAACTACGAGCGGCTGGCTAGGCCTAAGTAGACGGAATAGGAAAAGTTGAAATAAACACAAAACACTGGGAATATCACAACAGGAACCATCGCCAACACACCACTGTAGAAAAAACTTCCGACAAAGGGAAGACTGACTCGGAACCCAGAAAAAACTTCACTAAGTGAAGAAAATAACGCAGGGAACGTCAGAAGCAAAGCTTACCTCATCAGAAAGATAAAAGGCAGCAATAATTAACGCGTAATGAAAGCCGCCTGCACCACAAGCTAACTAACTGTGAAAAAGTTCACATGTCCACAACAGGACCACGAGGGTACGTCCGAAATAGACGCCCCAAACAAACGACTCCAAATACACTGCACTACGGGCAACCAGCCCAGGACACTCCTGCTACGCATATCCTAACCTTACTCGATACATCCCGGAGTAAACAAATGAGAAAAAACTCACTAGGGACGCAACAAATGCGGAACCAGCGGAGCGTGGGGAGACACGTCCGGGCAGGCTGAGCGCAGAGCAGAGAAGGAGGAATGACGCCTGAATCAGCGTCTGGTCAGAGATCCACACAAGTACATCCACGATATGATGGAAAGCTTATTAGATAGTTATTCTTATTTTCTTTTTGTTTTTATTTTTTACGAAGTTTTTTCGTAGTGAGAACCCAATTCATAATGACTGAAGCCATGAGTGAGGTCGCGTGCGCTCATGATGAAGGCTCCTCAGTTTTTAAATGCTCTGCGCGGTAGATTCAAACTACGGCGGATTAGTGTTTGAAGAGGATGCCTTATGTAATAGGCATGTTCGTCAATGATTACGGGGCCACTACTAAATATTAGGTTTTCTTTATCTCCTTACAGGAGTCAAACCTATAGTATAGTGGAGACACGAAACGGGATTTAGAGCCCCTATGACTAGCCTATCTACACGAGATGTAGACATATAACAGAGCTAAAATCACCCTAAAAACTAGGCTAGTTAAGATTGAATTGACAAAATAATATTTTCTCAAAAAAAAAAAATCTGAGATTGTACACTAAAGTGAATTGGTCTTGTATAGTGGAGACACGAAACGGGATTTAGAGCCCCTATAACTAGGCTATCATAATACATGAGACGTAGACAAATAACGGAGCTAATATCCCCCTAAAAACTAGGCTAGTTAAGATTGAATTGACAAAATAATATTTTCTCAAAAAAATATTTTTCTGAGATTGTACACTAAAGTGAATTGGTCTTGTATAGTGGAGACACAACACAGGATTTAGAGCTCCTATAACAAGGCTATCTTAATACATGAGATGTAGACATATAATGGAGCTAAAATCCCCCTAAAAACAAGGCTAGTTAAGATTGAATTGACAAAATAATATTTTCTCAAAATAATATTTTCTGAGATTGTACACTAAAGTGAATTGGTCTTGTACAGTGGAGACACGAAACGGGATTTAGAGCCCCTATAACAAGGCTATCTTAATACATGAGATGTAGACATATAATAGAGATCAAATCCCCTAAAAACTAGGATAGTTAAGATTGAATTGACAAAATAATATTTTCTCAAAAAAATATTTTCTGAGATTGTACACTAAAGTGAATTGGTCTTGTATAGTGGAGACATAAAACAGGATTTAGAGCCTCTATAACTAGGCTGTCTACACGAGATGTAGACATACAACAGAGCTAAAATCACCCTAAAACTAGGCTAGTTAAGATTGAATTGACAAAATCATATTTTCTCAAAAAAATATTTTCTGAGATTGTACACTAAAGTGAATTGGTCTTGTATAGTGGAGACACGTGTTACGGCTGGATCGGCAATACATATTCGGGATTCTTGATCGTAGGACAGAAATGGCTTATGTGACAACGACACGCTCGATTCCAGTCCCAAATACTATATGCTCCAGACAACAAAAGCACCAACGCCCTACAGAGTTATCGTCTATGGTAACGAGGTACCTTAACTCGGCGAAAGTGTACAACAGGGGTAGGCTATGAGGCTAAACTCCCTCAGACATTTATAGGTTACGTTATTACTAAAGAAATGCAATACTCAAGAAACTACGTTAATATTAAGCCTCTAATAATGTAGAATAGAAGCAGGCTAAAGGTATGACAGTGAAATGCTAAATGACAAATGTACACGCCTACTTGAAAGCGCGTGCACTAGAATAACTGTCCCCTACTAACATGCACTAGCATGTAGCATACAAGATGTTCATGATCCAGTAGATACCTAATAATACACATGGAAGGAACATAAATAGTAGTCACTTATTATAAGAATGAATCTATACTTGGAATAACTAAAAGGTTGCAGGCAACAGTACTGCGCCGGTAGCCTACTACCGCATAGGCTACTTCGCTTCTCTCACTCTGTCTCCCCTCTGAGTCCGTATGCGCCCTACGCAACAGAACTCCGGACACAGCAGCAAAACGACAGTGCAGTTAATTGATACATGAAAGTATTAATAGTGTTGTCTTGTGTGTGAGTAATGTGTATTGTAAAGTGTTACATACATAAACTTAAAGAGAGCTGCAATGCATAGTAAAATAAAGATATCACCCACTCATCATCCCCATGTGTTCTAGCTAGCAGGCCAAGTCACAGGAACAACGAGTCCCAGCACTGAAAGCGAGAACCCAGGAAAAGACTGCAGAGAACACAAGGACAGATAAATTACGTTACTCTACTATACCGGCACTACGAGCGAGCTGTAGTCTCTGGTACTGCACTCGCTCCTGGCTCGGTAGGCAAATCAAGGCTAAGTCCTCGCCCCTCTACAGACAACTCCTGGGCATGGTCGGGCTCTTACACATGGCACTAGTCTAGTCACAAATTGGATGATGAGCTGGGCATATAACTCGTGAACATGTAGAACGTTCACCAACTATCCTCATCAAGAAGATCGCTGTTCACATTAACCCCTTAAATCTAATACATGTAAATATATGCTTGTCCTAAGAGTAATACGAGAGGTGAGTGCTGAAACTCCTTTAGGACCTCAAGGGAAGGGTATGCATTTAAATAGAGAGAAGAATGAAATGAGAGTAATGTCGTCAGAGAGAAAGAGTGCAACCGTGAGAAATTGGGAGAGAGGGCAAGGGATGTTAGAATCTCAAAGGTTCTAGGCAACCTGATCATGGAACACACAGCGAGCCTCCAGGCAATGTGCAGCACGACAACATGGGCAGCCCAGGCAGCATAGGCAGGCGGCAATGGCTACCAACCCTGTCGCACCTAGCTATAAGCGCAGGGCTGCCAACCGGTCCATACGTCTGGCAACCACCCCCCCGGCAGCGTGGCGCATTGCTACCCTCTCGCTCTGAAGTCTAACTCACTCTCTCTCTCTGAATTCCTATTGTCTTATCTATCAACTTCTCTATTGATACTACATATTAAATGGAAGGTCTCGACATGGCTCAAAACAAAACCCACCACTGGTTAGCACATGACGAGACCTTTGCAGAGATACAAAGAACATAGTTATACGTTGTCACACTCAATATAAGCAGCCAGCACGGCACAGCGGCACAGCGGCACCGCACCGCGGCGGCACAGTGGAGTACCAAGGAGTACAATCAGGTTAAGTTGCCACGCACTGGGTGCGTCACAGCCCCCCCAAGATTTTAGATAATCGACCTTAGAAGCATTATCAAAATCTGACAGGCAACCAACCGACCTGCTACCCTTAGCTGCCACTAATTGCAAAAGGTGCACAACAACTGAAGTGTGAATTATACATAAAACACAATATCGCATGCATCATGCTACAACAATAAAGACTTACAAAACTAAAAAAAAAAATTCTCGTTTATTTTATTGTTTTATAATCTTTTTGGACGGCGTTATGATAGCCTAATTTTACTCCTGCTCAACCCACACACCGTGCACGACTATCCTGGATCATCAACCCTTGATAGACAATCTGCTATCACGTTCTCACTCCCGGCAATATGCTGAATGTTGAGATTATACTCTTGGAGCATTAGGGACCACCTGGTCAACCGCATATTCCGATTGTGAAACTGATTTAGGAATTTCAAGGGATGATGGTCCGTATAAATCGTCACTACCGGGCCGTAGGCTGGAACATAAACTTCGAAATGTTTGAGCGACAAAACGATAGCAAGAAGCTCCTTCTCTATAGTCGAGTAATTCCTTTGTGCCGAATTAAACTTGCGAGAAAAGAAGCTCACTGGGTGTTCCAAGCCCTCGGAATCAGTCTGCAGTAACACTGCCCCGGCACCCACACCGCTGGCATCAGTCGCCAGCTGAAAACTCCTGGAGAAGTCTGGGGCTCTCAAAATCGGATGTGTACACAGCAGGTGCTTGACTAGGTCGAAAGCCCTCTGACACTCCGCAGCCCAGCAGAACTTCACTGACTTCGACAGTAGATCAGTTAACGGTGCTAAGACAGTAGAGTATCCCCGGATGAAGCGCCTATAATAGCCTATCATACCTAGGAACCGCATGACCTGGCGCTTAGTGGTGGGCCTGGGAAACATATTGATAGCCTGTATCTTGCTCAGGGGGGGGCACACCCGGCCTAACCCGACCACGAAGCCAAGATACTGCACAGTAGCCTTTACAAACTCGCACTTCCTCAGGTTCACCACCAGCCCAGCATCGTGCAACTTCCCAAACAGGGTCTCTAAGTGCCTTAGGTGATTTTCAAAATTGTCATCATACACTATCACGTCATCAAGGTAGACCGTGCAGTTAGGGATTTCGTCACAAATATCGTTCATCAGGTTCTGAAACGTGGCAGGTGCGTTCTTAAGCCCATAAGGCATTACGTTACATTGGTAGGTCTTGCCATCTACCACAAAACCACAAACTTGCTTAGCTCGGTCCGACAGGGGTACTTGCCAGTAGCCTTTTACAAGATCAATTTTAGTAAGGTACTTTGCATTCCCTATCTTGTCCACGCTGTCGTCAACTCGAGGCAAAGGGTAAGGGTTGGTAGTGGTCAAGCCATTTAGCCTACGAAAATCTATGCAGAACCGCACCTTGCCGTCAGGTTTTGGCTGCAACGTGACGGGTGATGTCCACTTCACATAACCTTCAGTGATCATCCCTCTCTCAACCATGTACTTTAACTCCTCCCGTAAAGCTGGCAACTTGACCGGGGGCACACGGTAGGGCACTGACTTGAAGGGCACATTATCACCGACGTCCACGTCGTGCGTTACCTGAGTAGTGAGACCTGGGTGTTCGGCGAAAACAGAGGGGTATGACCTGAACAGGCCTAGGACAGCAGCACCCTGGTGCTCAGGCAGGTGACTTACAGCTTGCCTAGCCTCTTGTTCAGTATTCCCCGCCCACTGTTCCGCGGAAATGACACAGTCCCAGCTATCCTCCTCAGCAGCATGACTGTCCCCACCTCCTTCTCCACCCTGGCCGCTGCAGGCCAGCACAGGGACAGTGAGAGGCTCTGAGGGGCGTCTCACATACTCTTTCATGAGGTTAACATGACATAACTGATGTTTTTTTCTACGGTCAGGTGTTGCAACGAGATAATCAAGGTCGGACAGTTT
This sequence comes from Lithodes maja, assembly GCA_037953745.1. Classification (NCBI taxonomy): domain Eukaryota; kingdom Metazoa; phylum Arthropoda; class Malacostraca; order Decapoda; family Lithodidae; genus Lithodes; species Lithodes maja. Next base: position 1,964 of record JBAKBP010009824.1, on the reverse strand, counting down.
CTTAACCACCACATACGGCCCAATAAACTTGGCAGAAAGGGGGTGTCCAGGCAAAGGTAAAAGCAACATTGCCTCCTGACCCACCGAAAACTCCCGAAGCTTCACCTTGGCGTCATGCTGGTGCTTCATGACCGCCTGTGCATTAACCAAGTTATTACCTGCCGCTGCCATGCAACCTATAAGTCTCTCCCGGCTCTCAAGGATATATTTAAGTACAGACCCCGGCTTCTCTTCGCCCTCCCAGATCTCTTTCACCATACTTAAAGGTCCTCTCACATTATGGCCAAAGACTAGTTGATTTGGACTGAACCCCAGGCTCTCTCCTGGGACTTCACGTGCAGCGAACAGAACATACGGCAGACCCAAATCCCAATCAGTGTCATGTTCTGCACAGTAACAGCGTAGCATACTCTTCAGGGTCGAATGCCACCGCTCCAAGACTCCCTGACTCTCGGGATGGTAGGCTGACGACACTACAGAACATATACCGTGCAACTGAAGGGTTTGCTTGAACAATTTGGATGTAAAATTGCTCCCCTGGTCTGACTGCACCTCACGTGGAAATCCATAACGGGAACAGAACAATAATAAGTTTTTAACAACTGCCTTTGCCGAGCCGTTTCTCATGGGGTATGCGTCCGGGTATCTCGTAGCCACATCCATGATTGTCAACAGGAATTTATTGCCACTACTAGTAGGCGGGAAAGGGCCAACCAAATCTACTACAACTTTGCTGAACGGAGGCCCGGTGACAGGTATGGGAAACAAAGGTGCCTTCGGGATTGTCTGGTTAGGCTTCCCCGTTGTCTGGCAGGTCGCACACCCAGCCACCCATGCACAGACATCAGCCTTGACCCCAGGCCACCAGAAAAACCTGCCCAATGCCGCCAATGTTTTTGTTACCCCCAAATGACCCGCCACCGGCACATCATGCGCCAGACACAATAAGGACTCTCTATACTTATTTGGAACAACCACCTGGTCTACTACCCTCGCACCGCCCTCCCACTTCGATTTGGGGTCTAGAAATCTGCGGTACAATATCCTGTTGAGCCTAAAGAAATCTCCCGGCTTCGCATCCCCATCTTCCTCCAACTCTATGGCACCATTGCTATAACGAGCTAGGCTAGCGTCTTGCAGCTGCTGCTCACTAATGTCCCTGGGCGTCAATGCATCAAGATGGTTTTGTAATAAGACATTACCCCGGCTAGTAGGCTCTACTGCCTTAGTGGCTCTCGCTACAGCTCTTGCCTCACGCGAAGTCTTACCCAACTCTGCCTTGTTACACACCATATCTGGGCCAGAGTCAACTCCCGTGTTTATTATAGGTCCAAGTACCGAATCACCGAGAAGTGCAGCAGAATCAATGTCCCTTTTCCTGCCCTTAGCAACCTTCTCCTGATCCTTCCTCCACTGTCCCCGAGGTTGAGTGCTAGGCTGTGCAGGAGCCGCAGAGCGAGATCGGGTTACCACACAGGCCATCTCATCCTGTTGGCACCTCCCAACCCATTCCCGATTCTCACCATCCACGTCGGCCGCCCTCTCGGCAACGACTAAGGGTGGAGTCCCGGAAGTGGGCACCGCAAAGTCGTTGCCGAGAAGAAGGTCGACGCCCTCAACTGGCAAACACTCAACGATCCCTACATCCAGCTCCCTGCACACCTCTCCCACTCTCAACTCCAACCTCACAAGTGGGTATGACCTCGTAGCATTTATACCCTGCACCACAACAACTCTGGCCGCATTTATCGGTTTCCCTGTGAAGTTCCTCAACAAAGTTTGCGAAGCCCCCGTATCCCTCAGCAAGTCAACCCTCCGTAGTTCACTCCCCCAGCTCACAAACCCGTGCCCCCGATGGCTACAGAAAGTGTCCCGGACAGGTGTCGAGCCTTCCGTACGCTTCTTTACCGCGTGTGCCTCAGCTGCTGACAACCTACCCCGGGCAGTTGCTGCAGCCTTCAGAG